>JAAAKL020012905.1:0-12762 GCA_010016065.2 Carybdea cf. marsupialis auct. non (Linnaeus, 1758)
AAAATAAACAACAGGGTAAAACAAAAACAAACAATTTAAAAAAAAAAAAAAAAAAATGTTTGCCCCCCCCCCCCCCCGCAAAAAACCCACAACAAACAAAACAACCAACAGCAGACAAACAAAAAGAAGAAACACCAAAACTGTAATAA
The DNA here is from genome assembly GCA_010016065.2 of Carybdea cf. marsupialis auct. non (Linnaeus, 1758). NCBI lineage: Eukaryota > Metazoa > Cnidaria > Cubozoa > Carybdeida > Carybdeidae > Carybdea > Carybdea cf. marsupialis auct. non (Linnaeus, 1758). Next base: position 150 of record JAAAKL020012905.1, read on the forward strand.
GTAAAGTCGACGTTTACTTTTAGAAAAGTATGGTTTCGAAATAGTATGGTTACCGTCACCTCTGCTACCCACTTACATCTTTGATCTCCCTCCATTATGTCGTTATAATTACACTTGTATGCTTTTTGTAGCTGTGCTTTTTATCAGTGTTCTCCAACGTGACTTATAGAGTGGTGGGCGTCAAACGGTGGCAATCGAAACAAATGTAAACAAAGTTAGGTTTTTATTAGGAAGAGTATGATATTTGATGATTGCTGTGGGACGTTACTGAAACTTTAAAATAACAACATTTTGTACTGCATTTCGTTTCTAGATTAACAGAATTGACCTCTTATCAGCCATTGCATCAGGAGAATCTCCTAAGGTAACAAATAACAGTATCTACATGCCAAAGATTGTTGAGAAATGTTTCTTGTCGCAGGGGCAGGAAGGGAGGTCATGGCTTAAAACCTCGATTAGACATTATTGGTACAGTTATTTCCTCAGCTATTGCTTTGATCTACCGGTACAGTTATTTCCTCAGCTATTGCTTTGATCTGCCGCAAGTCGCAAATCTCTCGAGCTGAAGAGATCTATTCTTTGTTTTGTATGCAGCTGACTATTTCCCTTTGCTTTCGACGCCCTGGAGTGCTGAATGTACAAGCCGTCGAGTTTGACTTGATTACTTTAAATCTACCACGGTAAACAAGATCATGCCGTTGATGTTATCACGGCAAGGTTTACCTGTAGTTTCATCTGCAAGTATCGCCTTGGGTAAATAGAGATCCTAAAATGACGAACTAATTTCTCAAAGTGACACAAATAGTAAATTACATGTAAGTCGCCATAGGGCACAGTATTTCGATGTGAACATGAAAACACTGCTGTTGACCATAATAGCATTCCCTCAATGATTTATATTTGGTTTCCCCCAAGCTTTTCATCCCATTAAAATTATACACCGTCACCTACATATCTGTTTGTTTACTTTGTTTTCTATTTGTTTGTTTACTTCGAGGAATCGTTTGTTTGTTTAGAAACTCGGCCGACACGTGTCGACACCATCAGTGTAACCGGATAGGGTTTCTCCCCTCCGTTTTGAAAATGTAACGTAACTGTGTACAGCTGTGAGGCTTAAGCTGGAAAGTCATCAATTCACACGTATTTTTGTGTTTATTGAGGGTCTCCCATAATCTGTACCCTAAATTTTATAATGATTAGGATGACAGCGTTAAGATATAGAGATAATAGGCTAAAATAACGATTTGCAGGCTGTAGATCCATGTTGTTCCCGCCAATTTGGGAACCACCGAATTGAGGGATTCAACGGACAACTATAACGACTGTGCTTTCCGCAAGGAACATCTATCAACCCTCCGCTGCGTAACTCAGTAATGTTTGATATATTTTATTGGAATGTGTTCTTTCACTGATTTGTGAATGTTTAATGTCTCATTTACAACAAGTACAACAAGGTCTCTGCACATGTATCTACCCTATCTTAAGACGCACCAGGGCCGTAATCGGTCTTTAAAAAGTGAGGGGGGAAAATGTCCGCAATAAACTAGGTTTTTCGATTACTTCATCACTTTGTACAACTCTATCGAACAGTGAGGTACTTCGCTAACCCACAGGAAGTATTGGCACGCTGCTGGCAGTTGATTGCATTATGCAAAGTTCAGTATTCGTAGCTTGCAATTATTAACAGGGCGTTTTGGAAAATGCTCTTTAAAAAAAGAGGTGACAACTGCCCCCTCTGCCCCACGGCGACTACGGCCCTTCTTAAGACTGTATAGAATGTTTTAGGGAATAACTTGTGTGTGACGTGTTAATTTTCTTGGTTATGTCACTTTATCAGAACATAGACGGCAGGTCGATCTACCATACCGGACTTTAAAATATGCAAGTTACCCCTTTCCCCCTTCCAAAATAGTTTTTAAAGTTTGAAAAATAAATATTTGGGAGACTTACATATTAGAGCTCCCTCCTGCTAGGCGGAGAGGTCTAGAAAACAAATACTACCAGGAATGGACAGTACTTTCATGTGGGAAGCGTCTTGCCTGGTTTTCTATTTAAATAGAAAAATAATAAATATTTTTCAATAATAGTCTTTCATCTGGCAGCCATAAAGAATGTAGCGCCCTTTAACTGACGTAGGGTGCTTGATAACGGTGATTAACCGCCACATTTTCTGGACTCTGGCTTCATAAAAATTAAAATACCATAAGAATCCGGGGGGAGGGGGGGAGGCATGTGGTAGCTTTTACTATACTTTGTAATAGCAACGTTTAGTTTATTTGGATGTGTATGTTGCCCATCGGTCGCTCATTAAATTGCATTTTATGACTCTCGTGTATTACAGTGGCGTAACTATCTCAAGAATATACGTGATGACAGGAAAAGGGTTTAGTACCCATAGTTTCCTGAAGACTGAACGGTTAAAACTAAGAAATTAAGAACGTTTAAGTTAGCGGGAGGTCATCAGTTGTTAAGCCTGTGAGTTATTTGTGATTAAAAATCCCTTTCGCTTCTTCCTATAGAGTTTTGCAGGCTCGGATGCAGGGAATTCATCAAAATCAGTTCAGTCATCAGACAAGGTGATGATGTTGGCATTATCTTCTTTGAATATGGATACTATGCTATCAGCAGTGTACTCAACTACGTTGATGACAGATTTACTTTTATTATTCCACTACCCTAAAGTCCGTAGTAATCGCCTTGCCTCCTGCATGTTGCGTTTGTACAGCCTTCACTCCTCCCTGCTCATATTAGCACACCCCTCCCCTTCTGTTTATGTACATATAACATTTATTAATTTCTTATTATTCGTATTAAGAAAAAGGTACAAAACGAAAGCAAGCGCATGCTTACATTCGAAGCATATAAATAGGGTATTTCGACATGTATTAATTATTTGCCTACACGTTTTATCTGTATTTGAGACTTATTGGAATCCCCAACCCTTTTTCACTACATCTCGTTTATTAGGTCATTAGAAAAACTTGAAATTACCCAATTTTTCATCGATTAAACTGTAATTTTACTCATTGTCTTAAAGCTCTCCGCATTTCCTCATAAATTTGTGATGCCGTTTTCCACAGATCCTGTGCCACACCTTCTACTCCCTGTGGCCAAGAAGAATAGCTTTGCAATACCTGACCCTAAGTATGCCATGCTGAAAGTATATTAAACGTTTGCTTCGAAGGATAATTCTTGTAGTTTACGAGAATCTATATTCCAATTTCTTTCATGCTAGTTCAGGAACGAAGCTGGCCGAAATCTTTTGGAGAAAGAGACCGCTATCCTTTACTCCAACGTAAATTGTGACGTGATAAAGTGTCCACCTGGACTTTTTGGGAGGGAGGGGCGATAATCTTGATCTCCTTTGATTTTGTGCTTGTGTTTGTTGCGTCAGAAAAAGCTTTATGAACGGCAGACTCCCATGTCGGATTGCAACAGTATTTCCTTACTAATACCTTTTCGTTTTCAGAATTTACTCGACTCAGATGATTTTAGGAAGATACTGGCGAATGTTAGAGGACCGAAGGTAAGCTATGAAAGTACTCCCTTGGCTACTCCTTTTCTCCCCAACCGCCAGTCTCACTCAGCAGTCTGCTTACTTACTTCCCACCATCTAACTATCTGCGTGACTACTTGTCTACTTGTATTTACACATATATGCCCTTGTACTTCCTACCCGGCATTTCCGCGTACCCGTGTGCTTAGTACCTGCCCTACTCCCTCTCCGAAAATGTTTCTACCTGCCTGTCTGCCTACCTATATGCGTACGAGTGAAGCTATATTCTAGCGTACCTGCTTGCAGGCTTTCTTTCCTATATTTCCTGCTCTCAAGCCTTTTTCTCTTCGGTTTTTCCTTCCTCTTTTTCATTTTGCCCTCCTACCTTGTACCTGTCGTGCTTTCTTTTCTTCTCCCGTCTTCTCCCTCAACCGCTGCCACGTTCTGTTTTCAGTATTTTCCCGATAACTGTTCCCTGCTTGTTGTATAAAGTGCTCTACATCACATGTTATTCACTTCGTCCATAGCCGTCGATTATTGGACGGGAATTCGTCTTTGTTGTACTGTTATGAACTTTAATTGTTCCCCTGTTAGCCAATCAAATATCGAAAAAGCAGTTTTGTTCCTCCTCCATTGTTTGAAACAGAGGTACTACTCGAGTCGTAATAGATTAGCGTATTTAATTAGATGACCCATCTGGAAATGTTCGTTTCTTTACAGGGAGAAAAAGGAATTAGAGGGGAGAAAGGACAGCAAGGTGTCTCCGTTAAGGTGAGGTTATAATCTTCGCACGCATAACAAGTGAAGTTTAATGAAATATTTTCATCCCTGGCGTTTCATGCAATAAAACATACAATTCAACGAATGCGGATGGAAAGTGATGACGTCACAAATCAAAAGTTTTGGAAACAGTAAGATTTGACTCCAGGTATCTAAAGGCAACCCTGGAATAGGCTGTTTCCCAAAATACCAGACCTGTAGTGTATACAGTGTTTAAACTAAGGGGCGTTTGAATTTCAACTTGGGTACTTACGTTAGGACCCATCATCAAATACGAAGGTTTTGTTAGAGAGATTTAAAACTTTGACAGCTGATATCTCGATGTTGGGAAAGGGCAACACTACCAATTTTGGCAGCTGGCGTTCTTGCTGATAGGGTAACAAGAAAATTGAGTATTTTTTCCAAAATTCAAACATTTTCAAAATCGTGACTTCACATTTTCCCTCCGCATTCACTGACAGAATGTTTTGTACAGAGTGAAATTCATTTAGGACATTTGATAGTCTTAGACTTGCTTTTTAAAACATTCAGTTTATCTAACCGTAAGATATAAATGTTCCACAGGATTCTTATAACGCGTCACGGCCCAAATTGTGTGCTGCAGCCTTCTACCCTAGAGAGAGTCATCGTGAAGTTTTTGCTCTTTATTCCAGACGATTGGGGATGACCAGTGTTGGGAAAAAAGCTTTAAAAATGAATTCGGCACGTAGTGCACTTTTTAAGAAAGGGAATATCGGGGGATCAATTTGTGCATGTTTTAATAGTGCCAGTGTTTTAACAGTGGCTCAATGTGGATTAGAACATTGCTTTTATTTGTTGTTTTACTTTTACGTTGGAAGTTGCTTTGTAGTAAATAATCTTAAATATGCGAGTCGATTCTTTGGCGCAATACATACAGAGAATACCACACTAAGTAAACTTTTCTTTGTTTTTCAGGGAGAAAGAGGACTGCGTGGCTTACCAGGGTTGATGGTAAGATGCTTGTGATAACAAGCGTGTTGAAGTAGTTTTATGATAGGTGCTTATTGGTCTGATGCCTGACATTCGATGAGCAGCGTCGTTTCTATTTCACTTAGACGCAAGTATGAGCTCTTGCCAACTGTTTAAAAGCTGTGGTTAATAGCACCTAACGTTTTACTTTGTATTAATTTGAGGGCTTTGTAAAATGGAACTTTTGCCTACAGTTCCATGTAACTTAGAAACCACGTTTCCTTGTTCTTATGTGTGGAAATACAGGGCGGCATACTTAGTTGTGACGATGTGCGTTGTTACTGAGCAACAACTTCATGTAGCAATCCCAGAAGTAAATACCGCTATTATAACATTACCCTCCAGAGAACTAGGTATACAGAAAAGGGATGAGTTCATCTGTGCAGACCATATTAACCCAGGATAGAGAAAGGAAAATTGTTCAAGATATTTCCGGCATCTAGTCTAGTAGTATCATGAATGGAGTGTTTCTAAATTTGTCTACTGAGGGCCCACTGGTACCTTTTTGTACCTCACCACTGTACGTTCACATGCCTTTGCCGCATCGACGTTTAGGTTTCTGTTCCTCCTTAATCGTCATACTTTCACTTGCTCATCTATAACGTGCTGTTTCCTTTTAACTGAAGGGGCTGAAAGGTAACAGAGGAGTTCGTGGTGTGAAGGGGGCACGAGGTCTGCCCGGACAACCAGGATTCGATGGTGTAAAGGGGGAGATCGGAAAGCCAGGAGTTCCTGGGGCAATAGGAAAACCAGGCCAACCAGGAAAACAGGGAATCAAAGGAGACAAGGGAGATTCAGGAGAACGAGGATTACAAGGCGTAAAAGGGGAGAGTGGCAATATGGGACTTGATGGCCAAAAGGGAGAATCTGGGGAAATAGTAAGTTGAAAGCTGGGTAAATTTTATTGCCATTGTTTAACTACTATATCTCCTCTGAAAAAGTTTTATAAAATTTATAGCTTTTAACTTGGCCTTAAATTGTACTGCAAGTTATTTCTTTTGAGAATTAATTTTCTAGGCAGGCCGTTTGCTACGTAGTCTTCTCGTGCAGATCCTGTATGTTAAATTTGTTCTGTGGGCCTGTAATTTGTGATGTTTAACTTCGCTTGACAATACGTAGCCCTCGTCCATTTTCCGTAAAGTCGATTTCTTCAACGTACTCTTTGCTTATGCCCAGTATAGCCAGCGAGATTATACGTTCCGTAGCTCAAATCATCCAGAAACTCGCTTATTACTGAGAAGCAAATAATCACAAATAGTGAATTTTTAGCACCGCTGTAATCGACAAATCGCCCAACACTGTTCACTCCTGTGCTTATTGTTGAGAAGCCCACGTCGTCTTTGATCTAGTCAACCCATTTTTAAGGTGTCCACCTTGTTTACTTTTATTTAAGAAGTCTTTTTCGTCGGTCTGTTTAAAAACATTGCTCTCCAGTAGCCTGCAGGCATGTCCAAACACTGGCAAGTTTGCCTTTTAACTTTCAGACAATGAATAGGACTTCCTCCGCAGTCTTATGGAGCCAGTTTATTGACGTTAAGCTGATGTAAATTACATGTTCTAAGAGTGGAGTCACAATTTTACGAAAGTCAAGATGTGAACATTTCATTTAAAGTGCACTCTGTGCGTTACCTTATGAATTATTTTGGACAACTTTTGAAATCCCTGAGTACCCCTATCGTCAAATTAGCAGAGTAAAAAAATCATTTTATGCAAATGTAAGTTCCAGTTACTTGATGATATATTATAGTGGTCTAAACATGAAATGTGGTATGTATAAGGAACTTCAAGATTTCGAAGTCAAGTTGGTTTACCGAAAATTTCCATTTACAACAGAAAGTTACGGATTGTAGATAAGGAATTGAAATCAAATTTTGAAACTTTTTAGGGGGCATCAAATATTATTTGTGAGTCCCTTATCACCAGAGCCATAAGCCTTAGCATGATACTTGGAAAGGACACTAAAGCAACTTATTTAACAATAGTTACAAGGCTCAGCAGAGGCGGCCCGTGTAGTGGGTGTGCTTTGCAGTGGTGTTATGCACTACACAATTTTCCATCTAATCGGGAAAATATAACGATAAGCCTCGTGTAAAAGTGTCCTGTTGCAAATGAACTCCTGTCCTCGAATATTTCCCCGGGAAGGGGGTCTTGACCGTACGTCTTATACCTTGCAACTTGCAAACAGTGTAATTATACGTTCAGGTTGGCTAAAAGGGAGTTCCCCTGAGAGTATACGTTTATCGACGAGCTCTCTAGAAAAATTTTCTAAGCGAACACATTTTAAAATCGCTCCCTGGCGTTAAAACTGCCAGAAAGCCTTTCCCTTGAATAATTTCCGTCCACTCTTTCAATGTGCTCACAATCCACCGAGGTCTTAATCGATAATTTAAGGTTTAGCAAAATTGAGACTTATAGTTATAAACTTGACAGATCAGCAGTTATGCGCCGGAAATAGAAAACATGTTATTCATGAGCGATTCGTGTGCTTTCATAGTAGGATCAGTGATAGCCACAACTCCTGTCAATATACTTATGTTCGATGTAGACCCAAAAAGATCTGTAAATTAATCCAAGTAGTGCGAATGTTCGTCAACTCTAAAATAAGTTTAAAACTTTTTTGACAATCAGAAGAAACGTACTTTTGAATCAGGATTTCAAATACACAGAGATGACTTCTATGATTTAAATACGCTCCGGCGTCTGGTTGTATCGCTCTGGTTAAGAAATCCGACGACAAGAAACTGTTACTTTTCATTAAGTTTTACCTAGATGTGTCTTAAGTTGAGCAAGCAATGCGAAACCATGACCAACATATCCGTTAACTTTTTACAGGGTTTGCAAGGAGAGAAGGGCCAGAAAGGCGATCATGGTATTTCAGGAAAGGATGGAAAAGATGTAGGTATTTTTTGTAGGAGTTAATATGTGTTAGATATTTTACAAACATTAATACAATGATCATCGTAGTCAAGAATGTCACATGTGTTAAGTGATTTTCGATCCCTTGAGGGAATAAGATTTTGTTGTTTAATTTAATCACACTAAATGTTTACTTGATAAAGTCTTGCCGGTTTTCACCGAAAAGCAATTTAACAGAAATTGCGGCTTTTCACTGAAGGAAAAAATACAAAGAGCCCTTTATAAAACTAGTGGCTGCCTCTTTTTCACATCAATTTTTCACCCGTTTAATTTTGTAAAATGTTTTTTTAAGTTCCTTACTTATTTTCACTCTTCCAAAACTGTAGATGTGCAATAGAAGAACCCAGATAATACGCCCACCAAATTGTAAGCTTTGTTTCTCCCTTGAATAATTGTGAGCCCGAAAATGGACCTGCAACCCCACACTGAGGGCAGCTGTTGGCTTTCACAAATCGATGAAATTTAGGGGATCAGAGAATTTCTCTTAAATTCACGAGGATAAAATCTTATTTATGATTTCGAATTGGATTTTTTACCAGATTTAATTTCTTGCGGTAGATCAAACTACTCCAAACCACTAATCGGCACGCAGTTTCATCGCCTTAAAGTAGGTTTCTTTTCTATTTGCCTTGACAATTGCAGAAATTTGTTATTCTTCTAAGAGCTGATTCCTTGGTCCTTTTCATGCGGCAGATCGACAGTCAGGCGAATCTACGTTACCGTATTTGATCTATTTGTTCCGTGATCCTTATCGGAACTCCCGTGCTTGATTTAAATCGTAGATACTGTGCCCGTCAGGCCTCCAAACAGATATGACGATCTAGTTGTGAGAAAATTTCTACTTTTTACACGATGAAGTTAAAGGCATGGGAGATTTCGTAAGATTCTCCATAATATGTCGTTGGTGACTTGATGCACTATTGATAAATAATCATCAATCTTTTCTTTAGGGAAAAAAGGGAGAGCAAGGAGTCAGGGGGCCTGCAGGGGTACCTGGTTTAAAGGTGAGCTAGTTGGTCGTACTTTCTAAACCTTGTTGTTTGGACCTGATAAATCCCTTCGCGTGGATACCATTTGCTCAGATTTTATAAAGAGACATACATTTGCAGTCTAAGCTTCCTCTAATTCATAAAAGTCGCAACAGAGGAGAATACTTTACAGGAACTATATTTATAAACTTGTAGCTTGGCATTCAGACACGAGACTGCATATAGACCTGAAGACGGCTGTCAAGTCAATTGCGATGAATAATAATAGACATGGTGTTTATGTAAATGTTTCTGTTGAAATTGGCCTCTGTTGATGGGCAAAATTATTCGTTGTAGATAGTTTCCTGCTTTTGGATTTAATGATGCTGAATCCGATTTTATTGAAATTGTAGTGGACGCTAGTGAGGACTCACTATTTATACGCGAAATCAAAGTATGTATTCTTAACTGATTAAGCATCATTACTGCTCAACGACACGAGCGAAACTTTACAACTGACAAAACTACTTACACAGATCTGTACTTAAGACCTAACAGCACAACGTAATCAAGAGTTGCACATCTCGTAATACATACTGTGACATCATGTGAGCTTCTAGAAAGATCCCTGCTGACTCGTTTCTAACAGATTTGATATGGCCGTACCGAGAAGGGGTAGAGACTGAGAACATTAGCTTCCAAATATGGATAATGCTATTATTAACGCAAAATTTACTGTCATTGACGTACGAAGCCGCATGTCCAAGCATAAAGCGGAGGTTTGTCTGAAGGTCGAACTTGGAAAACGAATAGCAGTTATAAGATGCCCACCGTGTCAATTGCCGCACCCTCTCCCCTACTTCTGTAACTTTTACAAACGTCCAATGGTGCTTAAATGGGCAAAAACTATTCGGTTTCAGGTGCCTGAAGAGGTCTTTTTGTGTAACAGGTTCATTGGTCAACATAACGTTTTAGTCAATGTTTGCGTTATCGTCAGTGTTTTGCGTCAATGCTACATTCTTAATGGACATTTGTGACAATTTTTTGTTGTACAGTAGATGACAATCACCCCACGCCTCCTCCTCCCCCCACTTGAAGAGCCCCAGCAGAATAGGGTTAACAAGCATTTTTATTTCTCATTAGGGGGAGCCAGGGAAAATAATCGAACCATTAACAGCACCGGGTGAACCAGGCCCACCGGGAATTCCAGGGTCGGTTGGAGAGAAAGGTACGAAAGGAGATGTAGGAGACCGTGGTCCATCAGGCCCAGAAGGTAAAAGAGGTGTACCAGGGCCACCAGGACCTCCAGGCGAACCTGCTGTATTCAACATCAAAGGAATGAAGATCGGAGAACCTGGAATCGAAGTACATCGGGTATGCCTTAATTGTTACTGTAGCAGTTGAGAAACGAACCAGTGCCAATTCATTAGATTAGTGCACAAAATCCCAATGTTTTATATCAGTGGCCAGTGGTTAGCAACCCTTCTGGTTCTGTGAACGAGTTTTAGACCTTGAAGATGATCTGCCGATCTGTTTACAAAGATCTACTTTCTAGCGAGTGCATAAACTGTGCACATGTAGAAGAGTTGAATGCCTACTCATACAAACGATAACAATGAATTTATTAGATGATCCATTTCTTACTTGAAAATTACCGCTCAGAACCTGGTAAACAATTCTTTCGTGAGTCATACTCACGTCAACGACACTTTAGAAACCGTTTGCCAGTGCAAGGCATCCGTGGATCATAGGTTGCGCACTACTTCCAGAACTTTCATTGTTTAGTTATGTGGCTTAAATCAAGTCCTTTTTCATGGAGATTACACACATTTTATTTATGAATATTGCCGGTTCTAATATCCTCGAATAAGCCTCGAACAACTTATTCTATCATCCGAATCATAGTAACAATATCCTAGTGCGGGTAAACTCCATAATATATACAGGAAGCAAATACCTTGATAAACTAAGACGCAACTCTTCAATATTTTTTCACTCTCTAACATTACGCATCGACAAATTAGTAAGAAATCTGTCTTATATACGTAGCAAAAACAAACCCATGTAAGGAACTGGAAATTATTCCTTTTTCTACATTCGTTGTAGCTTTATAATCCACTCGTACTTAAATAAATAAATGGCCACATTCTTGCCGGCATGTCGAGTTTGTCCCCCCTGCCCCCCGTCATTAATTTGTCGAGTATCCGCACAAGCATGTGAAAATTTGTTACGTTTCAAAAATCAAGTATATATTTCTGTTCTCGTGTTCTATTTGAAGTCAATTCTTCCAGTTTTTACGATATTCGTAAGCACTCGAACTGCGTGCTCATCCTACGTTACCTCATCTGTGTTACAGCTGATAACCAACTACCTTTTTGCATCTGTCATAGGGAGTCACGGAAGTAATACCGGGACCACCAGGTGTGCCAGGCCCACCAGGACCTCCTGGAACTCCGGGAGTCCCAATTACTGGACCTATGGGCCCAGCTGGTCCTCCGGGCCCGATAGGAAAAGAAGGCAGAATAGGGCAAGGCACGCCGGGTACACCAGGAGGTCCAGGAATACCTGGTATGTATTACAATTATTTCAGGACATTTGCTGCCACGTACGGCCAGATTTGGTGTCATTGATGTTGGTATTTTAAGTGAAGCGTTTGACATGACACAGGAACTGGTAGCAAACGTCTGCTACATCATTGTTGGAGGCCGCGTTGGATGCGAAAGACGTATGCCTACCACTTTACTTGTTGACCACAACGAAAGTGGATCTTTACAGTGAAGTTAAACGGCGACCTTTAATTTCATAGGCCTATAATGTTATCTTAATACCACGGGTCCTTATTTTGGAAATTATGATAAGTAGCGGGATTTAATTTGCTAAGCGTTTTCGCCAGACACTGGCCACAGCAGTTTTCTCGAGTAAAAGTAGAATAAATTTGGCGTAGGGTGTATTGGAAATGAGGGACTTAGAAGACACGTTATTGCAAACAACACATGTATGAGTTACAAATTTTCATTCACTCGTCTTATTGAAAACGCGTAAGTTGTAAACGAATTTCTTTTTTGCAGACTAAGCATAGGTATCTTTGGTTTGATAAATGTGGCTTCCGGAGCGGTAAGAGTAAATGGAGAACGCTCTTTGGATAATATCCTGAAGGAATCCTCTTGATAATTGTCGGCACAAGTCTACTTTTCAATCAAAACCCTTAATTACCAAGGACTATTGAAGGTGTCCGTATTGATATTCGATTCATTACAGCATCAATCATTAGGTATACCCTTCACTGCAGGATACACACTACATGTATTAAAAGCTTTCCCACCCCCAACAGAACTTTTGGAAGTCAGAGGTTTTATTTTTATGTTCCAGGATAACAAGTCTTAACCGCAGATCAAGATGTCTGTCATTGACTTCTCTTACAAAGCTTTCCAGCTATTAAAAAAAATGTTAAGAGCCATCCGTG
>JAAAKL020012906.1:0-12761 GCA_010016065.2 Carybdea cf. marsupialis auct. non (Linnaeus, 1758)
GGCCGTGGTGATCTAGTTGACAATTGTTAGTTTTCTGACAATTTGCAAAAGAATATTAATTAGAAAGCATACATTGTCAATAGTGAAGAAGGTGACTAAATACAAGAGGCCTCTTTTTATTATTGTTCTTCCGATTCCTCACTAGTATACCATTTGTTAAAGATTGAGCTGAAAATAGGGTAAGACGGCCCAGGAAAGAACTAGCCTGCCACTTTCTCCAAGCCGACACCCCGATTTTCTCATCGGCTTTGGGCGAATTAACACTTTGATTTTTAAGACAAGTGGGGGGACTTGATCTACACAGCATTGATAATCAACATCATAAAGATAATGTCATGGCCGATGACAAGGAGGGGGAGAGGAGTTGCATGGGCCAAGCTTGTGACTTACAAAATGTTTACCACTTTTTGGCAATAGGACAGAGCACAAGGTAGCATTATGTTACTAGTAGTGGGAAACGAATTTCGCAGATAAGCAGAACGAACATAGAAGTAATGCATATCATGTTTAACGAGCAAAGTTACTGATTTTTGGTATTGATAGGCATTTCAATGGCATATTTTATCATTTGTGGCCAATAATATCTTAGGGGCATGCTAATAAAGAATAAAATTACATTTTGACCGTGGACCATTGGGTATTCATCCCGGAGCCGATAACACATGTCAACTGAAGAATCGTTTACTGTCATCCCTGTAATCAGTCTTGACCTCCTGTGATAGCAGTTATCTGATTTTTGGCCATAATTCTGTTACATTTCACCTGTGACTTCTACACTCTGCTTTCCACTCATTTTCAGATTTGGCCATCCCTTCATCACTTATATTTTTATGTATATCCAAACCAAACAAATCTGCCTCCCCCTTTAGCTTTATTGACAGCAACTCTTGTTTTGCCCATCACAAGGTCTAAATAAGAGATTTAACTGATTTTTCATACGCATTTACGATCGAATGCACCCGAACGATTGCTATGTAAACCTTCAACTATGAAGTTTTGGAATGTGTACAATGATTTAAACAGGAATTTTGCCTCGTAATTGCCGATGTTTGTATTGTAAATCTGTAAACATGTTTGTCGTCTGTAAATGTTTATACAGTACCTTCCAAAAACTGAACTTGTCGTACTGTATTTGGAGCCCCAAGACACTGAAAATGCTGTACCCCGTCACTTAAGTCACCATTAGTGTTTATGTCACGCAGAATTTCTTTCAAATTCGGGAATTTACTTTTGCTACTACTAAATCGGAAACAAACTTTTCTCGCTAGTTCTAGCATTTATGCAAATAACCAGCATTTTCTTTTGCTAAAATAATGGTATCAGCAAGGACCAAGTGATAAAGTTTCATTCATTTCAAACAAAAGCCAAGTATGATACATAGTGGATGCGAGATTGTCTCCTTGTGTGACTCCCATGATGATATTGAAAGTCTACATTTGACGTCCTGACAAATAGTTTTTCATCACCTGCTCAAGCATTTGTAAGATATTCTAAAGCCAGTAAAATCCCTCACGCTGTCCATGCATACATGATGAAACACCTTGAAGAAGAAATCGGAGTGTTAAAATTGCAGATTGATATCCAAGGGTATTTCCTTTTAGTGTTTGTAGAGAATGAATCTGATAGGAGTATGACATTTCTCTACTACTGCTGTTCCTATAATTTCTCATTAACTGGAAAATTTCTTTTAGAACATTGAGTGAAGCAAAGCAGACATATTTTTTGATCAAAAATCTTTTCTCCGATATTCTTCAGTCGATCTACGTTGGTAAAAATAGTAAGATGCAGAATCTATTTACACGGAGAAAAAGGATCGAAGAGTTTACAAGAACAGAAAATAAATTGGCTAGATACTAACAAAAGGAAACAAACAGTGGCTATAAATGGCGCCAAAACAATTAACGATAACACCCTAGAACATAGAAAGCTTAAACATAAATTCCTTCTGACGGCAAAGACTAGCCTTAATCACTAAAAAAGATACAGGTTCAACAACTGCTAAGTGGAACTCAAATTGCCCCCTACCAATGTACTGAAACGTTCATAACGAAAGTCCGATACTTTTCAAGATACCCCCACCACTATTGTTCAAGACTGCACTGATAAAGAGTAACCCACCACCTTTTCCAGATACCACCACCCTAACCCTAACCCAGTGGAATAGGTGGTGGGGGATTCTGTCTCCGAATGAGGCGGCGGGGGGTATCTGGAAAAGTGCCGAAAGTCGTTTACATTAGATCAACTTTCATGATCTACCCTGGTTCCGGTTTGTCTTGATTTTTCACAAGATGTTTAGCTTCGCCTGTCATCCTCTCACTATTTATTTCGCTGACATAGCAGTAGTAGTCCTTAAAAGCCTAACAGTATACAGCATTTGGATCGAACTTGGTAACAATATCTTTTCTTTGTATGTTCATTTGTCTTGTTTATGCACTTCCTTGATGTACTTATCCATCGATTGATATCTCTCGTTTTCCTTGCTTGTGAGTTTTGCAGTGTGATTATCTTCCTGTCTTCAACATTCTCTCATATAACGTCACTTATCCTGTTTTCTTAGGTTTCTGTCTCTTTTCTGTGATAAAGTGAATATGTGCTTATCCTTTTTTATAGTCATTATTATTCTTATAGTCATATATAAGGTATGGCAGTGAAAATAAGAAACTTCAAATCGTCTTAACAAATCTATTACCACGGTTCTGAGTGGGAATACTGAACCACACTCTTTCACAACTACTTCACAACTGCACCCAACACGTGGTGAGCATACAATTTATAGCTTAGTAACAGACCTTTCTGTCAGCGGTAGTGACAATAGTACAGCTACACATCAAAGCTACCACATCTGACCATCTTTTCTTTTCTTTCGAAGGCCAGATCCTCACTGTTCCAGATGAGCAATTTTGACGATTGTTATATGACATATAACTAACTTACCAAAAAATGTCGGCCAAATTTTTTGTTGAAAACATGACTTTTCTGTTATATCTATGTCATTTTATGGCGCAGAACTGAAAATCAAATGTAGCATAAGAAGTGGTTTTAAATAAGAACTCTCTGGCCTCTAATAGCGCCCACCCCCCGTGCTAATTGATATTTCTCAAATTTTCCGACTTGGACATTCTTATTTTCACCAAGACTATTAAATTGGGGAAACATTTTTCATAAAAAAACACAGCTTTTTATCATTTCAGTAACTTTTTTTTATCTTCTGTTAATAGACTTTAAACCGTTGATTTTGTTACCATTATTTTAATTTATTGAACACATAACCTACAAAAAAAATATTTTTTTCTCTAAATCTTCCACCCTCCCCGGCTACCAAGTCTTTCTTGTTTCCAGCCTCACCTATTATTCCACCCCCACCTCCCACCTCCCATCTATTGGAGACCACAGAGTAACCACTTCTTTAATAAGCAAACAACTCATTGCGCACGTGAATATGAGATTATTGGATCATTTGCAACTAGTGGGAGGTGTTTGGATAACCCGATTTTAGAATCAATTGATCTTTGCCTTGATAGTTAAGTAATATTCTAGTCACTCTTGAGCAAGATCTTGTTTGTTGTGGCCAGTTAAGTAGTAAATCTCACGAGCAGATGTCTCTTGCTCTTAATTACTTGTGAGGATTTACGGGCAGATAGAATTTCCGTGGAATGGTAAATTCACAAACGTGTGCTTTAATCATATGAACGCGAATAATAGAGTATCAGAAAGTATCAGAAATAAATCAATTTTAAAAACGAAGCCAGCATTTCATAAATATATCCTATATGAATTTTGTGGAAATAAGAGTCCAGATTACATTGGAGCTAAAGATACGCGCTTTTTAACCTGCTACGTCAGGCTGAAGTTTTAGAATGCTTTCGCGTTAAATATCCATTTGAGGATCTTTCTTTAGTGTTTCCTGTAGCATTTACGTTAATTAACCATGCTCAAAAGAGCAAAAAGTGTAACCAATATTGAGTGGATTCTCGAATAGTTGTTGTAGTCAAATAGGTCGATTGGTTGAAAATTCCTAGTTGCCACGTCTATGATTTTTTCTAAAAGGAGTACTGTGTTTATTTCCACTGATTTCTTTACAGGCCTTTTCTTTACTCTTATTTTACATATTGTTCACTGTTTCTCCAAATAAAAATGGTAGTGCCTCTTTGTGGTTTGGAAGCTATAGATGAAAGTAATTTCCTCTGCATTTGTTTTCGATACTGTGCGAATGCTGATGACGTAGCAGGACGTTGTTGCTACGCCATTGTGAAAGAGCCCTCGCAAACATCTCCATAGTGAAGAACAGAGACGATATCAAAACATCATTAAGAAGTATATCTGCGAGGAAAATCTGTCAGAGGCACACGTTCTGCCTCAAAAAGTATATCACAAAATATAAGAGTACAGAAGTAAATGAGAGCTCTTAAGGACAACGCATGTCTGGATTGGAATTATTGTACGCGACATGACAACTTCTAGTAAGTTGATACCACAGACTGCATTTCTCTTCATACATGACATATATATTTTTTTAAAATTATTTCACCCAGTTCAAGGCCGAAGCCGCTACTAGGAACGAGGATACTTTTACCTTTCGGATGACAATCTATTCATGCTTGCTACTTTTGTTATTCATGCTATTCACGCGTGCTATTCATGCTATTAATGCTTGCAGTCCACTTTCCGTCCTATATCTCGACATATAGTTTCCCACTTCACGAGGGCAGATGACAGAGCACAGTACCTCCGGTATCGTGACAGGCAAGCTCGTGGCAGGCCAGCTCAGGGTCGGCTCTAACTCACGATCCTCAGATTACCACTATGCCACTACTTTCTGAATATATGCACATAAGTTAAAAACGCGATATGTTTATTCTTCATTATGATCTGGTCTGCAATTTTGAAGGCACTTAAGTGTAGAAGAAGCTGGGTACATTATTTGAAAAAGTTCGCTTATCTCTTACTTCTATCGTTTAGTGTGTTGCTTGTGTGAAAACAATACGCTGTTTTATGTGTATCGGAAAAATGCCCGTTTTATGAAGGACAAAAACTGCGTCGTACAAACTGATCTTTTTTGCACGATTCGATATGTTCAATAGTATTTTCTTTGGTGCCACCAATTTAGTTCACCGATTTTACGTAAGGCGTTGATCAGTTAGATTACAGTGATTTCACTTTGTTACAGCAGGTTTTGAAACCATGACGTTTAGTGCAAAACCAATTAGACACTCCGCCTACGAATTGACAAAGTATCCAGTTTACTCTTCAAGATAACTATGTATACGCACGTCTCTTGGTGCCGCCACCATCTGCCCCCTTCCCTTTAATCTTTTTTTTTGGCTAAATCACTACATATATAAACATAGTGTCATTGTTGCGTACAATCGGGGAGAGGCTCAAAATTGCGAAAGACGAGTGTCACCACCGGGAGTAAGAGTTCTCTTGTGAAAGGAGAAGGAAACGTAACGCTTGCGCTAGGATTAGAAGAGGTAAAACTATAATTTCACATCTAAGATGACTTCAGTGATGAGAATCAAATAATAAATATCCTAATCTGATAATAAATATAAAAACCCAGCAAAGTGAGCGAAGGAAGACCATAATGGCACAGAATAAATCCAAATTTGACGAACACACTTAGTATACCTCTGAGCTTTTGATGTATCTCGCATCATTATCAAAGAATACCTAAATAACATAACGTAGCAAACTTTAAGCAACAACGGTATTCAAGACAACAATATAGAACAAACGTAATGGCCCTAAAGGGAAAACAGCAAGTGTTAAAAGAGAGGTAGAGAAATAGAGCTCGGGGATACGTTTAGAGAAGGTTTGAGTTTCGACAAAGGAAGACATACTTTCAGTAACAAGCATAACTTAGAGTTAGTCGCAGCTAGGAAATCGAAATTAGATAAAAAAGTATTACAACAGTCATTACAATGCAAACGAATACAGGGAAAGGGAGGGATAGAAAGCTTCTTCCCAGTCCAAGCGGAAACACTCAGGTGGTACGATATACAAATATCATTTTTGCTACGATGGAGCAGGAATGGAGATGAAAGTATTCTTAGAGTTCGCACTATACAATTACTTTTACGGCATCACTACATTGTTCATGATTTTTGTATTTTGACTTAAACACAGGGAACGTGATGTAATGGGAGCAGCAGATTAGTTATATTAGACTAAGCGTAGTATAGGTGGAGATTAGGTATTCCCATATCGAAAATTCTCAACGTCCCATATCTTGAAAATTTGTTTGTCGCAAACGGGATGATCTGAAGGGTGCAATACAAACCTTCGAAGTTGGGAAAAAAGTTATACAAAGATTTCAGACTAAATAGTGCATAGTTCTGACATATATTTGCTGAAATTTAATTATTGCACCGAAAATATGGAGGTTGTCGTAGTAGAAACTTTGCATCTTACGACAGGCTCATGAGCTTTTGCTTTACTAATGTCTAGCCAAGATTGTTTTTCTTATACGTAAATTAAAGTTATGGTTTTTTAGAATATGATATTTAAGATAGAGTGCATGCTCATAATGTTATCAAGACTAACAGCATAAATTACCGTAGTCACTCACTATGACAGTGTCACCTCCGCCAATACTGCCATCATGAGATCTCACAGCGTCCCGTAAAACTCCGTATACACGATGCAAAATTTTGATACTAAATGTTGCACCTAACATGTTGCATCGTGATATGAAGTTGTACAACTTTTGTTTAACGCAACAGGTTTGATACAACTGATTTTAGAATAGTGCATGGTCTATTTTTCACAACATGTGGCAAATCAGCGAAGGAACGATGCATTTATGGGGGTCATACTGGAGAGAGGAAGGGAAGTTAAGTAAGGATTTGTAATTTTTCATAGACCTTTTAAGAAAGTATGGGCGAATTAGCAGAGTTTCAGTTGTCCCACGTCTCTCTAGCATATATTTAAAGACGTTCTATCGTTCCAAATGAGAACGCAGTTGTGAAACCCAGTTGTACAACAAGACATGGTCATCAGAGCGGATTGTGTTCAACATGTTGATACGACATGTTGCATCGTGTATAAGAAGTTGTACAACTTTTGTCTCTCGCAACATACTGATACAACTGATTTTAGAATAGTGCATGGTCTATTTCTCACAACATGTTGTGGCAAATCAGCGAAGGAACGATGCAGTTATGGGGGTCTTTAAGGGAAAATGGAAATTAAGTAAGGATTTGCAATATTTCATAGACCTTTTAAGACAGTATGGGCGAATTAGCAGAGTTTCAGTTGTCCCACGTCTCTCTATCATATATTTAAAAACGTTTTGTCCTTCCGAATGAAAACGCAGTGTTGAAACCCAGTTGTACAACAAGACAGGGTCATCACGACGAATTGTGTTCAACAGTTCGATGCAACATGTTGCATCGTGTATATTGAGCTTAAGATCTGTATGAACAACTGTGATAACTTCTATAGTCGAAGTGCTTCTCTCGTGTATTGTGTTAGCAACAAGTAAAAAAAATACGTATTAAAATCATGTCAATATCACATAATTCATAATTCAATGTCAATATCCATACTTGCCAAAATTGATGAAGTCAAATGCCGGACGGGAACACAACTGTCACTACAAACAGCTCTTTGTAGTTATAGACATAGTGTGCTTTCAAGGGGTTTACCTAATGCCCCAAATAAACTTTGCGCGAACACCGATTCCGACCACTGCATCATTTTCTGCCATAAACTGCTCCTCCTCAGGCAATACTTTGATTTAAGTGGGTTGCTGTGAAATCGGAATTCCTACAATACTGGAATTGTCTATTATGGACGTCCCAATTTAAAGTAAATGTGTATTTATGTAAGTAATGTAATTGAAAAATACAGTAAAAATGGGAAATGATTCCAGTAACTCACGGTTGTAGAATCAATCATTAAGTGTAATAATTTGGAGCTGAAACACGTGGCAGGTGTTACTTTGCACTAGGCAGGACCAAAGTGTGAAGCGCATAGCAGCAAATATTCTGCATTTATTCTCATGTTCATCATGGAAGAGTGAGTTATAAAATTGGCATTTTTGTCTTCATTCGTAAATTGTTCTTATGTAATTACTAAACAGAACGTATGCTTCGAGGTTGCGAAGAAGTCACAATTTGCATCCATTTTCCCTAAAATGGTACGTCTACTGTTTAATGAAAAGTTCCTTAGCTTCTAGGAGCTATACTGGTGTTTTTAGTTTCTGATTAATAACTCACTTCTACAAGACCAAGTGTGATGCCTGGCACGAGGGCACATTTAATGGTGGTGATACCATCAGCAAAGTTTAACTTGTTCAGGAAAGTGATACACAATTATCTTTAGCTTTGCTCTCTATCATAACTGCTACTATGATTCAGAGATCTTATTTTGTCTACATGCGAAGGGGCCGAAGCTGAATTTTTAAGGAGGGGGTGCTACCTGTCGTCTATTTCTTCAACACACCCTCAATTCTTTGACCGAATAGCTCCCAAAGATGCGAATACTTTGACTAGCGTATAGGGTTTATGATCATGTGTAAAATCAAAAGTTTGAAGATGCATCCTGGTAGTTATCAATGGAGGGAAAGAAGATTAGGGGGGTTTGGGGTTCCTTTTGTGGGGGGTGTTTGTAGAAATATTCTTTCTTAGTTGCGTTGATCGGTAAATGGAAAAGGCGAGGTTAAGTGTGAGTAAATACGTTTTCAATGGACAGAAAACAGTGCCATGTCAGTTTGATGTTTTATATCAACCAAAATAAATTTTCAGTCATGCCATAAGGCCTCTTGTGCAGAGACTACAGAAAGTCGAGTTTACCTGTTGCAAATGTTTTCCATCGAGAGTAAACAGTAAATTACTCGTATGTTAATAATAGCGAAAATGGTTCGGCTGTTCCTCTCTTTCACTCATTACTTTGATGATTTCTATTAAAGCTTAAATCTTTCGTAATCTGAAGAAGTAGAAAATACAGATGATTCAAGTTTTGCTTCTCGTTATGGTTCAAGTCATCTTATGAAAGAAAATCATAACCCAATAACAAAAAACACTCACTGGTATACCTAGTAATACCTATTTGCCTGGAGAGCATCATTCGAGGACTCCCTGGAGGAAAATCAATAATTTCATCTTTTAGAAATATTTCAATCATTCTTCAAAACAATCGCAATGAATAATCTTGATCATTACACCGTAAAATTTTGATGTAGTGCCCCTTTCCAAAGCAACTTTTAAAATGAGCACCCACTCGTTCCAGACTTCCTTTCGTCCTAGAAAATTTGTCCCACCATGTCTTTTGCTAGTCAAAACCCTTGACTGCAAATTTTCAAGATATTAATGCATGTTAATTAATGGATGCGTTGTGTACGTGCCAGCAAACGAGAACGTCAAGTACTCTATACCAGACGTTTTATAAAGTCAGTATTATCTCTGCACTTCAACTCAAAATTGGAGAGGCGTTCTAAATTTTCAACGTCTCCTTCGAAAGTTAGGGTCGTCTCTTTGCTTTCTCTGTGCACGACTTAGAAACAACCTTAGCTTCCTTTTCCCTAACGTACTTATTCCTGTAATCTCCGCGCTGATATATTTCTTTGGTAATTGACATGACAGTAGCTGCCAATTTTTAGAGTTCTATACGAAAATTCCAACCTACCGTGATAAATTTCAACAGAAGTTCATCATTTCTGGCTATACTGTCACATGTCAAGCATTCTTTTTAATTTTAAACGCAAAGAGTATAAATGTTTCAGTTTATAGCTTCCATACAGTTGACTTTTTTCCCCTCATTTTTTCTCCCAGCGCTAATGAAAGATTTCGTGTAGTTGGTGATATCCTTTTGCTTGAATGTACAATTCCCCTGCCCTTAAAATCTGAACTAGTCTTCCTCCGAAATTTTGTTTTGTTACCACCCCCTCTCTATTTGAAGCCTCCTCGAATAAACATACCCAACATATTAAACATGAGTTTTAAAGCATTTATATTATTTAGACTTATAAATATTCATAGTCGTTTAATTATGTGGGAAACGGGAAAACTAGCACTTATCTATCTTTTTTTCTGGTAGTGGTGAAAGATTCGATTGAATCTGTAGTCGTTGCGACGGTCTGTGAATGGCGATCCTGACACGGATATAACATACCTTGCCATTAACGAGCATTTTCAATTTTTTTTATAACTTGTCCAACCACATGGGGTAGGACTGTAGTTGAAAATCTTGAGAAGCAGTCATATTATTCTTACCAGCTTTTACCTCCGAGGTTATTCTTTTGTAGTGTCATTTTTCAAATACCCATGTCACCCGCCTGGCTTATTTCGTTACCTGCAATCTGTTGTATCGTCGAGTGCATTTCAACTTATGAATTCACTCGTGGAAATGGATTAAAGCCAGCTGTATTGCTAGATTAAAGTAGTTAAATAGATGTCACCAAAAATAAGTCATGGATTAAATAATTTGTGCAGTTTAATGAAAGGGTGTGAATGAATTATGAATAATTGTTTAAAAGTTGTAGAAATGGATAATGCAAAGGCCTGCTACCACGTTCATGCATGTGGCAAATTGTCACGTAGCGGAGGCATCAACCTATTTTGCAAGAAAGCCTTGTAGATAATGAGTGATGAAATTAAACAAATATTTATATGAGTTTGGCTCATTGTGTTGCAACGCCCATCTGGTAAATGTGTGAATATGACATATTTTCAGTGAGGTGTCTGTTTAATTGCTTTAAATGCTAACAGTGTCTTCAAATATTGTGTAGTTTACGGCTACCTTAGGCTCTTGCTCTACTTGAAGAATTTGGAGGGGGGGGGGAGGACTTTATGGTCTACAGTTTTGTTACCGTCAAGGATTTACCATCAAAGCAAGTTATATTCAAAATTTGACATGACGTCATGTAACAAGATAATAAATACACTCATCGGTATGCCCAAAGATATTTCCTCCTTTTCTCTCACAAGCTAGTAGTAATGTGATGTCAAAAATTTTATAATCTCTGGTGATGTTACGTCATTGAACAGTATTTGCTTGGAATAGGTAACTCCATAAAGGCCATAAAAGGCACTGTTATATAGAATTTATCTGGTCAAACAAAGGTGAGTTCTACAAACAAAGCCTTTTGACCGATGCAGACTCCTTACCTTTGAGTGCACTTGACATCTACGTATTTCTGTGACAGAGTATTGGTTTTCTCGGAAAGATTTTTCATCTGTACCCATGCTTCGGCTCCGACAGAGGGCCTTCTCAAGAATTTCAACTTTAGTTCTCTTACTGTAGTCCTTGTGATTATATTCTAAGGCCTTCGTCAGACCTTCATGTAGATCCTTCTGTGTTCCGTTCTTACTGTAACCTAGAACAATTGCTTCCACGTTTCTTTCTCTTTATTGGTGATTTAAAGAGTAATGTTTTAATCGAACGCAGTTTATGATGGCAGTTGTGCCCCTTACCATGAATTTCTAACAATAGCAATGTTTCTTTTAATTCCCTAATTAACATGCACTTAAAAAGGTCAACGGTCTTTTGCAGAGACCCTTTCAGTTGTTCCCAGTTATGTGCTGGTCGCAGATGGAGAACAGATTATTATCATCAAATTACATAGTGATAATATATTTCTACTTCCAGAAGATCGCTTATAAGGAGAAAAAGAATTAGCTGAAGAAGAGAACCCTGATGGACTCCACAATAAATAGCAGAGATTTATCAATTACGCACGAGTAGAGCTATCTAAAGATAAATGTTTAACACTGAGTGAATCAGATGACAAGCTCTTTAAAGCGCATTTCAATTTAAGTTTGTTGAGCAATGACAAAACAGACATTTAAACTGCACGAAACAGCGAAAACATTTTAGTATCGAAAAGCTTTTTTGTCTGACACTCCTCAGAGTGCAAAATCGTCAGAATTGTGATAAAAGAAATCAATAAAACTTATACCAAACTGTGTTTTGAAAGTAGCCAATCGGAGGTCTGAATACTAAATTGGTGTTGTTTGGACTAATCAGTGTATGTGGACCTAAATAGTTAGCCGAAAAGGCCCAATAAAAAGACAAATTCTCTTTGTCTGCAAAGAAACGGTTTTATTGCTATAATATGGACGAATTCGAGGGCGGCAAGGTGAAAAGCTGACCTAGCTCTGCCTATTATGCGAAATACAATTTAGCACAGTCTGGGTATTCAAGGAAGTGTTGCCCTATGGCAGAGTCACATTGCGTAGTAAGCACTGCATATTGTACTCTGAGGAGTCTCAGACGAGAAAAGCTTTTCAGTAATAAAATGTTTTCGCTATTTCGTGGAGTTTTATTGTTTTTTACCACCCACAAACTATTCAAAACAGATATCATGCTAGCTCGTTCATCTGTCAGCTAATCAATGTAAACCAATTCCTTCTATTGATACTAACAGTGTTAGGATTTTCAAGAACGGCATGTTGCACCATCCCATCGAGTTAACCAAATACCTCAGCAATAGGTATGTGGCCTCAGTTGAATAATTGAAACTACGGATACCCTGGTTTGCGATGTCCTAAGGAATGTAAATGAGTGTTTAACTCACTGCCATAAGAGTTTATGAAATACACTGTGTTTCATAATCTCTGCTGCCATGTATAATCTCATTTGGGTGTAAAAATCTATACCTGTGCCACTAAAAGAAGTAAGGCCTTGCCATACCTGAGCCCAATGAAAGTAACAAGATAAATTTCTTTGCTGTTCAAAGGTCCATGTGGCTGCCTTGAAAATGCACGCGCATTGACCAAGGAGTTTCAGTTCAAAAATCACCAACTTTATAATTCGTAGTC
>JAAAKL020012907.1:0-12759 GCA_010016065.2 Carybdea cf. marsupialis auct. non (Linnaeus, 1758)
CTAGAAGTTGTACGCCATGTTGGTTTTTAGAAGAAAAAGGAGTCTTATGTGTTCTTGAAGAAGAATGTTGTTGTTCTGTCGTTCTTCCCCACACACATAAACTATCAGGAACAGGGGGGTTAAAACGGTCATTTTACAATATGTAACGAGAACATCATCACGAAAACTGAACTCGTCATACTATCCATGCTCCTTTTTTATCATGGCATTGATGGCCCATAACCTCCTTCCTCTAGAGGACCCACTGAAAAAATTTCACACTTGTTGGTTTTACTTTCTAGGGAAAGAGTTACATCATGACGTGTGATGTGACGTCATCACTTTGGTATTCCCGATTGATATGGTAGTAAAGATCCTGAAACCGGAAATACTCATCTCGGAGTTCATTTTAAGTCGACTGGTGTCTAGGGGATGTAGGGGTTAAGGACGTGTATGAGTGAGGAAAGGGGAGGTCACCCTTTTTTCAAGAAATACATCGTTTACTCAATGCGTGAACTACAGGTTTCGCACCACAGCTCTAAATAATCGGACACAAAGCCAAAGTCTGATACTTAGCTTTGATCCGTGGTCTACCAGCTTACAGTTAGAAAAGTATCATAAAAAATTGAGAATAACACGGTCAACTCAATACCATAACTATTAATGTATCTTTACAAGCTACTGAACATAATATCATCATAATAACAAATGGTCAGCAACACGAGCGTTGCTAAAAAAAATGACTCCCATGTACAGAGTAGAAGTGAGGAGGGGAGAGGGGTCTTGAAGCCTGCTCAAGGGGTACAGAAAACAGGGGTTAAGGGTTCGTACTTCCCACCTCTAAGTCTTGAATAGAGGGGCATGGTTTATAAAAGCAGAGCGGTGGAATATTCCCTAAGGCTTAATAAACTGAGAGCTGAAATATCAGGCGGCGGTGACGCCAGGGCTTGGTGTCTTGTAGAGAAGCCAAAGCTTGATAATGAAATTATCGTCATCAATACGGGACAAAAATCATTAAAATATTAAATGGCACCGAAGATGAGTTTGAAACGATTATAAACTGTTAAAGATCTTTTGAAGAAAGGGTATCACCAATTCTATAAAAATATAGTCAGACGTCTATCCAGAATTTAATAGACACTGACTGGTATTGGAATAAACTTGAAAATTGGGGGGAAAGCGAAAAAGAAGGGGTAGTTACAATTAAGGAACAACAAAAGTTATGATGCCGGCCAGTGACTATGAGCCAAGGCACGGACTTACATATATTTAAATCCATGGTATATAATAGTGTATTGCAGTGTAGTGTTGTGTAGCATACGGTAACATAGTATCATGTAGTACAACTACGGTTAGGAGTGTATAATTTAACCTAGTATGGCGTAGCACTGCTAACATACTATAGTCTAGCATAGTAATACATAGTAATGTGTCGCCATAGTAACAAGGGACTGCCTACATCCCTCTTGCAGATGGTAAAGTGACGTGTCAGTATCCAGTTGGTACGATACTCCGCTTCGGAAGTATCATTCGAGGAGCTTCTGTGGTTTTCTCTTCCCTAATTTCTCAAACATAAACTACGCATGCCCCGTTGCTGTGGTGCTGTCAAATCCCCTTCATGCCGAATCAAGCGAAAATATCAAATCGTCTACGTAATCATGGGCAATGGGGGTAGTTCTATGACGTCATAGTAACCAAATCCCCTCGAACACATCAACAAGTAAACATCGGCATGAAAATTTTGTTTGTTTGTTTGTGCTGTTTGTTATTAAGTTATCTCTTGCGAGAAAATTGAATACATTCTTTCTATTTGATCGACGTGGAGTTAAATATGACCCAATTACATTACTTGCATGTTCCTCAGTCACATTTAGGATCTTTTTACCGCCGAAAGGTCAAATTTCCTATTCGTTCACCGACGTTACGAGTAGGAAATACAGCTACCGTGCCTTTGAATGCCATGTACCATGTCCAGGGCATAAGAATACACGTTAGGACAAAGGTGCTTAGGACAAAGTCTTTAAAAGCGCTTCAAAATCTGAACAGTCCGTCCCTAAACTGAGATAAACCGGTTCAGATAACCGAGAATATACTGTGCTGCCACTTAGTACAAAAACAAAAGATTCTAATTCTACCTAAAAAACGATTATCAAGAGGCCGTTTACTCTAAATATGTACCTCAAAATTAAGATGCGATAAAAACCCTCTACGATATTTTCTACAGAAAAATCCATAAAATCTATAGGAACTACATGGGTAATGTTTAAAAATATCCCAAATCCTAACGAATTCCCTACAAACTTCTACAATTACCATACTCTTCCACCACCATGAAACGGAATTACTCGCGTCTGTTACCCGGTTATATTTTAGTTTAGTAGCCAAGTATTCGGGATTTTTTCACGCTCTCTGACAACTAAAGCTGTACAAGATGTCGTGTAGTGTACATAGATGGAAATGCTACCTGTACTTAAAAAGCACAAAAATACAATTGGTCGTATGGTCCTCTCGCAACATAGTTAATTTCTCGCTATGTATTGGTTAAAATGTGAATAACATACCTCTCGCTCTGTTAATCTATGGGACTAGCTGGCCACAATATCTATACAATGAAATATTTCGTGGCAAGATTTTGCTATCAAGAAGCACGGCGTTTTTTATCTCTGGATGTTACGATTGAACAGGTCTCACCTAATGCGTTTAATAATACTTGGCATTTGGAAAATAAGCACTGTGTCTTGTCACGTCGTGTCACGTAGGCAGTAATGAGATCTTGACAATGTCACAAAGGTGACACTTTGTCCTGGCCTTGCCAGAGCAGCGGTACATGACAATCGACTTTCTTATCAACGAAGGGTGTAATCAAACAGGGACCTCCAAGAGCACTGCAGAACGATAATTTCGATAGACATCCAAATAGTATAGCAGGTTTCGTAAGAGCACGTGGTCTAGTGGATAAGTTCCTTGCCTTCAATTCAAGAGGATCAAGGTTTAAATCCAGGAAAGGCCATTAGCGACGTCAGGAAGGGCATCCGGTCTTAAAGTGCTCTATGCTCAAATCAAGTCCCATGTACATGGGCACTGCCTTAGCCCATGCAAAAGGGAGTGCACGGCGTTAAAACTACATCACAGCAGGTATCGTAAGGGCCCCTCTGCGGATTCCACTCTGCCCAATGATTGGGGTGCTATGTTCTCTCTAGTACAGGAATAACTGGAGGCTAGGCTCCACTTTACACTGTGAAATATGACGGCGAGAAAGACTTTATCCTATTCATAATCTGTAATTCTACTTTCACATGTGCGGTACAAGATAAAACACTTTCGCAACTTGTTAGTTTCACTTTGGTAAGCACGTTTTGGCGGACAGCTGCATACAACGGCTCTTTAATATCTTTATCCAATAAGCCAGTTAGTAAAGTAAGGCTTAAACGAGGTCTCGTGCATTTCCAATTACCACCTTTCTCTTAGTAAATGATTGGAGAGCTGAGGCTCTATAAACGCCCAGCCGCGGCTCTACGAATCACTGTCACTTAAGAATCGGATGTTAGAATCGCGAAGGATAACGTTTTATGATGGTGGCCATTACTCGAAGTCGCATAGGTAGTAGTAGTAGGTACTAAATTACATGACGCGGCCTGGAGTTGTCTCCTCGGCTATACGAAAACCGACCGATCATCAACAAATTGCTATAACTGCCTAGAATATCTCACCTACAATTTAGTTGCAGCTGTTCTATAAATAACAGCTTTGCAACCAGTGCACAACTGATTTCTTAGTACTCTAAGGTGCCAAAAAAGGGAAGGTACATTGAGATCAATCGAGGGTGGTAAAGCACACGATAAAGATTGATGCAAAAGTACATTGCTTGTTCATGAACTACCTTATTTTGATACTAGGGTAAAAATAAGCTATCTGATACGGATCCTTTTACAAAGTCGGTTCACTAGATCCTCAATACTTTGATGTAGATGAGTCTAATCGGCAATGTTAGTTTGCGGTTTCAATTTCACGATTGAAATCGAGACACGGGCATTTCACCACTGACCTCTAAAAACACTGGATCGAGCATCTTCCGTCCGAAAATGAGGCAAGTCGTTGAAAGCCATTCTATTCCACATCAAACAAGCTTATAAACAATATTACGTAACAGTGCGGACGTTCCGCGCCATTTTAAAACTTTTTGGGGCTAGTATTCGTGACCATACTTTTTCGCTGCTGGAAACAATAGGTCTTTTTTAGAGATCAGCGAATTTCACCTCGACCCATCCTCCTCTCAAAGAACAAGTTCCCCACCTTTACTATTGTAAATTAGTTATGCACACAGTTGTGTTCAGGAATAAAAACAAAGATAGAAATGAACTAATCGTTATATTTTCCAAACTCGAGCGAAAGGCAGTCAACAGAATACCTTTTCCAAATCATGAAATAATCCCAGCAAGAGGCTTCAAATCTCACATCGTTTTCCTCTTTAAAATGAAGGCAAGTCATTGAACAGTGTGAGGACCTCAACAGCCGCAACATATACACTATCAGACGTTATGCTGACAAGCTTCTATTTTGATCTACAAATGGGATGTGCTTCTGCTCTTTAACGCCAGGGCGTCGTCTTCCTATTAGTAAGATACCAATGTTCGTGAGATTAGCTTCAATTTCAAAGTAATGTTTTCAGCTGAATCGTAAATAAACGATTCTGCAATCAAAGGCAGGGTGGCCTTCTACCTGAGCATTGGACGGACATACTAGTCCTAGCGTCAGAAATGTCACTATGTGCAGCGGAGTCAACAACCTTGCATTGCAGCAAACAAAATGGGATCACTCTATTGAACACACTCCAGAGGCACAGCCAAAGGATGTAAACCTATGTAAGTAGGGCAGTAGTAAAAACCAAAGGGACTGGCACCTAAGAGTACTGCAGTGCCATGACGACACCTACGTAAGGCTACAGCGCCAAATCATCTATTACGCTAACCTTGTTGTGTCAAAGACCAAAATGTGTAGAAACATTACAATCACGTCCGGCGTAGTGGACGTCTAACGTGTCTTGATTCATACGCCTGGAACATAATTCCAATTCGTGTGTTATTAACTTGACTTGGCCATAAGAATTCCAACCTTAACAATTTCACTTATTGATTCCAACCGGGTTCTGCATAAAATTTTAATTCTCAAAAGTTCTACCTATATGCTGCTGCATCAATGAAGTTGCATCACCTTCTAAAATTATGGTAACGCTTGTTTTGTCTAGGTCACTCCCAAAATCAAACCTTAGTAGGAAGAGACCAGATTAGTTTTAAAATTACGCTTTCTTTTCGTGATCATCTACGCAAGAACCTTATGACCAAGTCTGTGTTACGGAGTATCAAATCATAAGCTGTCGTCGCTCACTCCAAGAGACTTGATCTTCTCCGCTTCAGCCTGCTCAGCCACTTTGACTTCGAAGTTGGTAACGATTTCATAGCTGCCTAATCGAGACATGGATGGACGAGATCCCCTGCTTGTTAAACTATCTAAACTTCGTGACCTTCTCATAAGATCTTGATCGTCATTAAGAACTAGATAGCTGCCGTAATCAACTAGTTTTGCTTCTTCAAAGTCTGCTGAATTTGAGCTTAGTTTTCGCTCTAATTTGCTGGAACTGGGAATTGGTACCTCTGGGAGTGTCCCTAGCTCATCTTTCTCTTCCGCTTTTGCGGCTTGATCGGGAACAGGAGATGAATGAAGGTAGCCTATTGCTACTTCAGTGACAACCTCTCCATTAGCAAGGGCTTCGTACTTCTCTGCTTTAGTCTCAGGGGACACTGTTTCCCCACCATCAGTATCATTTCCTTCGACCTCGTTGTTTTGGGCACTGAGTGCAACTCCAGCTTCAATGGGCGGTTGTTCCTGTTTAGAAAGACAAGTCAAGAAAGGTTATAGGTGAAATAATCTAGCCCACATCGGCAGACTTAGGCTGTGTGATGAACGGCAATCTTAATACCGTCTGAGTGCCAGGAATATTGAAACTGATTAAGAAACGTCCTGCAATATCAGGTTTTCTTTGCATGACTTATAGAACGGGTATCCATTTCTAGCCGTTTAATCACGCGCATGCTTATACAAGGGCTGCAACAGTGACCTAGCTTTAGAGAAGAACGGCAATTGGGTTGGTCATCGTAGAAAAAAAATTATTAATCGCTTAAAAAAATATTTTTGACATGTACTGTACATTACAATCCAAGGCATGACTTGATTAATAGATAGGCAAGGGGAGTGAGAAGAGATGTGCGTAACATAAACATTTATGGTAAATGCATAAAATGTGTACGTTATGTACGTAATAAGTACGCTCTGAGTACTCCCCTCGTCCTGACATTTTCATTTCGACTACCACTGGTCAGTTGCGGCGCCACGGGAGGACAGGGAAGACAAGTCCCCCGTCCCACTTGTCTCAAAGATAAAATGCTTAATTTGCCCAAATCTGATGAGAAAATAGGCGTATCAAATTGCAAGATGCGGATTATTATAACTACGCCCATGACCAAGCCCACTTGTACGTAAATAAAGAAATCCCAACCACCTCATCTTTTAAGGCCGGCGCCGCCACTATCGCTACTAATACAAACCCGACACTCTCAGTCCAAAATAGGCAGCTGTTACTCGTAGAGTGCAAGGGGAATCAACAGTTTATTGTGCCTTGTTAAACAGAGCCTAACATTTGGTTCGGCAGATTTTACGGGTACCGTACTTGGGGACGGACGGCAAGCTTCCTTCTATATTATACTAGGTAACTGTCACCAGCATCTGTATCATCATTGTCCCACTCCTTCTTCGTTCTCTATTCTCATCACTATCCTCTCATCATTATGGTAAGAAATAGTATATCAAAGAATGACGTGGTATGGTGATGATGCATGGCCATACTGCTGACGATGATGATCATGATGATCATCTTGATGATACTGATATCAGCCGAAGAACACAAAACAATAATACGAATGAACGGGAAGGCTGGGAAAAAAAGAAGAAATAAAAGAAGAACCAGAAGAAGACAAGGAAGAGACGGAAGGAGAAGAAGAAAAAGAATATTTTAGAATTTAGCAACTTTAACCGTTAGATCTTCATTGCTCATTGTTGTCAAATATAACCTGACCCTCCAGGCGGTCTCACGGCATACAGAACTGCATAAACACAAAAAGTTCCCTTACTGTGTATATGATCTTAACACGAGGTTGTTAACCCTATCTGGCACGAGAGAAAAGGGCCGAATAGGTCAGCTGCTATATACGTACATCGTTTCATATCAGCTGCTATATACGTATATCGTTTCATATTAGCTGCTATATACGTATATCGTTTCATATCAGCTGCTATGTACGTATATCTTTTCATATCTTCGGAACCACTAAGCTAACGTGCCTACATTTTATTAACATTTTCTTCAAGCTGCTATATACTTATATCGTTTCATATCAGCTGCTATATACTTATATCGTTTCATATCAGCTGCTATATACTTATATCGTTTCATATCAGCTGCTATATACATATATCGTTTCATATCAGCTGCTATATACTTATATCGTTTCATATCAGCTGCTATATACGTATATCGTTTCATATCTTCGGAACCACTAAACTAACGTGCCTACATGTTATTAACATGTTCTTCAATTTTGATTAAAAATTTGGGTTTCAGTGCCTGTGGATTGGTCAAAGTACGCTATCGTAAGGAGACCGACCATATATTGGTGTTTTTCCCTAGTTTATCGTCACTATTGACAGGTTTTTCATAGGGAGGAGCGTGTTTAGTTTCCAGTATGTGTGTAGTGTATACGTTCCGTTGTGAATCATGTCATTTTAACGCACAGCCTCGTTTCCATGCTGAAAAGTCAGGAAACACTTAGATAGGGTTGGACTGTTTTCATAATCACCATGAACATGACGGAAGGAACATATTTTCGTCATTGGATACTTTATTACTTAGATTTGATTGGTTAATAGTTTAGTTATTCCTCTTTATATTAGTTAAATTAGAATATGTTTCGTTGTAAAGTTAGACGTCAACAGAGACCGCAGTGATTACATGTAGGAATTAATGACGTGGAGATTAGATTAGGAATTTTATCTGCTGACTCTAGGATCGTGTTTGTTACGGAAAACAAATATCTGAATTAGCGAGAGTTAATGCATGAAGTTGCGATACCAGTGGTCGAAATAAGGAAAATTTGTATCATCGGTGAAAATTAAAACTCCAGAGGCGAGCTCAGATGTGGGGGGTTGGGGTTCAGAGAGAATTACCCAAGACTATCATGTCTGTATTCGAAGACAAGGGGATGAATGAAATTTTTTTTGATTCATGACTTGCCCCATCGGCTTCTTTTTCTGAATTTCACTTTTATGCCATCGGTCTTTTTCATTTTCCCGCCGGTTTTTACCGTTAATTCAATCACTGGATACCACATAGAGAAATTATTTTTATGGCTTAGAATAGTTGTTGTAAAATAACCAAAAACGTAAAAGTTACTCCTACATGTGCTATCACCTTCCGTTGATCCGCTGGTAAAGAGCATTAAACTGGGCTACAAATAGCCAAATATTGACATTCTGACATGTCGAAACTTGAAATGAAATAGATGAAAGTAAAAGCAGCCCTACAAAAGAGTTAGACGCATTTGAAATAGGTAGCACCAAATGTAATTGGCCACAAAGACTATCCTTCAGACACTGTACAAATACGAGTATGAAACTGATTTTTTAAGACTGCGAGGATTTTGCATATCTATTGCTTCGCATATCGCTTGATCCTTTTTACAATCGATGTCAAAAAATTTTATATGTTTCAATCAAAAACCATAGTTTAGTTACTGAATAGCTTTCAAATTTACTCTTTTGATGTCCAAAATATTTAAAACATATTATCCTGACTACATTTATATCAGAAAATCTTATTAATGTTTAATTTACCTTACTGCTTACGATACCTTAATGCTTACGATACCTTAAGGATGACGATAACTTAAGGATGACGATACCTTAAGGATGGCGATACCTTCAGGATTACGATACCTTAAGGATTACGATACCTTAAGGATTACGATACCTTAAGGATTTACGATACCTTAAGGATTACGATACCTTAAGGATTACGATACCTTAAGGATGACGATACCTTAAGGATGACGATACCTTAAGGATCACTATACCTTAAGGATTACGATACCTTAAGGAATTACGTTAAGGAGATCATGATGTATAAAATTAGACAACAGTTTTGCAATAGTAAAAAGCATTATAACTACCGCAAACCTACCGGCCAGCGCCTCCCTTCCCTCTTACGTGGGTTTAAATACGTTCCAATCATACCGCATGATCTGCACGGATACTCGAATGATTGTAGTACAGCTCATACAACGTTAATTCCGATTAAATAGCGCTCGTGAGTTCGACACAATGCCCTGGGTCATTGAGAAAGAACCTACGTACGATAGGACCACAAGAGGAAGGCCGTCCGGAAGACTTCAGGTTAAATAGGTAATCCATTTAAGCTTGAAGCTTAGGAACTTGAAAATACAACTCTCACTTGTTATAAAGAAATGTATAGAAAGTTAAAACAAAAAAGAACTCAATTACGTGCACCGTCTAATAAGTTTGATCGATTTAAAGTTGCAAGTGAACCGAAAAATTATCTTGGGCGGTTAAGAATTACTGTAAATAAAGCATGAAACTTTGTTTATGGAAAGGACGATCTGAATAGCACCAAATGACGTCACCATTCTTTTAATTGAAAGCGTTTTTCATGTGACACTCCTAAGAGTACAAATCGTCAGAGTGGAGTAGGAAAAGGATATATCAAAACTTGCACCCAACTGTTTAGTTAGAAGATCCAATAAACATTGGGATCGACTGGTTGGTAGTGCCATTTCGACCAATCAGTGCCCGTTTCAAATATGTGATTAATCGAAAAGGCAAAGGAGATAAAGACAGGTTTTTCTGCCTACTAACACGATCCTGATAATCATTTGTGCTCTGATGAGCGTGAGACCAAATGGCTTTTTACGTAGGGAATGATCTCAGAATTTCATCCTATCTTAAAATGCCGCTATACATCAATAAACGATCTTGTGAAGAAAGTAGGATAAACTATGCAGCGTAATTACCAACACTTTAACAAGTTTCCTTCCTCTTCCGCTACTTTGGAAACAAGAGATATCCAATGGTCACCTACGTATGCTTTTGGACTAGCTTAAACTGGTGGAAACATCGGTACTTAACCCGATCATGTCACTCTCCCCAAGGCATCGTTGTCCAAAATTCGTAATTTTGAAGTGCCAAAATTGACAAGTACCCCAGCCCAAGCCACTTCAATTTTCAAAGCATTCTCTATGATGGTTAGTATCTCCGAAGGTTAGTATATCCGAATAATTTATCAAAACGAGGTTGAGTACATCGTAGTAATGACCCTTTTAAACCGATCCAGAAGTGAACACATTCCAGAATATTGGGAGAGGAAAGATATATTTTGACTTGTCCAATAGAGGCTTGGCCATTTTTTCATTCAATTAAGAATAAATTGTGAGATTAACGTGGATGTCGAATAAGAAACTTAACACTCTGTTTGCATTTGGTTTTACTAGCGACTTCTGATAAAATTTTATTGACTACGAATTTCTTTCATTATCGAAGGGGTGATTTCTCCCACCTCCCACCTCCCACCATCCTTCCACAAATGTTCGCCAATAAAATGGGCATACTAATGTAACGCAACGTAACGTAACCCTTATTTGCTAAATGTTACTGTTCCCGGGGTTCAGGAAACACTCGATCCCTTGAAACACATAAGCAGCAATACGGCTGTGCTTGAACCCCTATCCGCTGACGCGAGCTAGCAAAACGCTTAATGGGTTACGAAAAAGACTTGCAGGACAGGATAGACGCAGAATAACTGGGGTGAATGTAGGAGCAATTGACCTGCGTGTTGTTACTGTCAGTATGCAACCGATGCATGGGTTATTATTAAAAAATTATCGTTAAAGACTCAATGAAAATTTATAAAACTTAAGTTGTGTTTTTTAATTCATATCTGATAATTGAAAAGCAGTCAATGAATTAACGGAGATATCAATTTAAAGATAAAATGAGGAAACAGTTTTAAGTACTAGTGATGGAATACTTACGTTGATTTAATGCTTCGTTCAGTGGATGGCAAAATGCAGATATCTATGCATATTAATGTGTTTGCATAACTGCGAGTGTATGCGTGTGACAGTGTGCGTGCTTGTAAGAAAAATGTGGTGTAAAAATTTATGCCTGCTTGTAAGCATATATAGGAGAAAGGGAAAAAGGATTAAAGTCAAAAGGGAAGAGCGAAAGAGAAAAGAAAAGGAGAAAACACAGAAAATAGTGAAATAATAACGAGAGAGAAACAGAAAACAAAAGAAACCTGGCAGGAAGAAGAGGTGGTAGATAGTTAGGTATTAAGGATGCTAGAGATGCGTACTGATGAGTAAGTACGTATTTACACAGGTACGTAGGGTGTGCGTATGTGTATGCCTGCCGTCAAGACAAGTAAAGCAAGTAAAAGTGTTAGCATTAGTGGATAAAGTATGTTTACGGTGCGGTATGTAAACATTACACTAACAAAAATAGAAGAGTAAGAATTTGGGTGCAAAACCTTTAAAGCTACATATTAGTCTCCCATTTTAAACATAGAAAAACACACTATGTCTCTGTAAGTAAAGACAGACACTTGACTTGATAAAGGGAAGAGTCTACGAAGGGGAGGAATACTATCCTCTACCAACCTGTTTTCCCCTAAAAATATCGAAAATTAATTCCGCATGACATGGTACCATTTTACGGAATCCTTCTTTCTGCACGATACACTACTCTCCCATAAATTGCTGGTAATTACACTCAATCCCAAAAGAATAACTCTATAAAATGCTGCGAATTGCACTTAATCCCGCAAGAATACCTCCCTACAAAATACTGCGTAGTTCACTCAAATGCAGTAAAAATACCTTTCTACAAAATACTGTGAACTTCACTCAATCCCACACGAATACCTCTCTACAAAATACTGCCATTTTCACGCAATCCTGCAAGAACACCTTCCTACAAAATGCTGCGAATTTCACTCAAATCCCCCCAAAATACCTTTCTACAAAATACTGGAAATTTCACTGAAATCCCGCAAAAATGCCTCTCTACAAAATACTGCGTAGTTCACTCAAATGCTGTAAGAATACCTCTCTACAAAATACTGTGAATTTCAACCAGATCCCGCAAGAATAATTCTATAAAATGCTGCGAATGGCACTTGATCCCGCAAGAATATCTCGCTACAAAATACTGCGTAGTTCACTCAAATGCTGTAAGAATACCTCTCTACAAAATACTGTGAACTTCACTCAATCCCACACAAATACCTCTCTACACAATACTGTCATTTGCACTCAATCCTGCAAGAATACCTCTTTATAAAGCGCTGCGAATTTCTCTCGAATCCCGCAAGAATACCTCCAGGAAATGATGCCAATGTCACTCAAATCCCGCAAGACTACCTCCCTACTAAACTGTTGGAAATTTCTTTCAATATTGCAATGCCTTATCTTCTATAATACTTCCCATTTTTAACATAGCACAAGTGTCTTCTGAACCAAATTCTGAAATTTAAACTACCTTTCTATCGTACATAAAGTGGCTCTTGTGGCTCTTGTGGTGATGCAGAGAGCAGAGTCGGGCATCATCGAATAATTAATCTAAGCTCATAATTCAAGGCTTTACAGTTGATTTTAGAAA
>JAAAKL020012908.1:0-12758 GCA_010016065.2 Carybdea cf. marsupialis auct. non (Linnaeus, 1758)
TTAGTTGTGGACCTCTTCATATTATAAGAACTTTAGTTGCGGACCTCTTCATATTATAAGAACTTTAGTTGTGGACTCAATTTGTGGAACACTGGCCCATATTATACTCGCAAAGGACACACCAGCTCTTCTTACTTAAAAATTTAGAGCAGTTTAGAATTCAAAAACCCTTACTTTCTAGAGAAATCGAGTTCAGGCATTTTCAAGAGCTATTTTGGTTAAAGAGAAATTAGCATTTTGGTAGTATTGTTTATAGAAGTAAGGGGTCGTCTTGAACTACTACGTTTCTCTTTTTGTTTCCTGGCTAGCATAAGAGAGGTGAATTTAGTTGCTTCAGAATAGTTCTTTGAACGACAATAACTGATAGGAATGTAGCAAAATGCGTTAGATGCCATAGCCTTCTCAAGTGCGATAGCCCTGATTTACTTCAAAGGCCTTAATTCGATTGAATTTCTCCATTAAACGGTCGGTAAAAATGAGTGGAACGGAAGAATAAAACTTTAACACCTCTGCCTTTGTGACGCAAGCTCTTGAAAACAGATATAATTAAAAACTGTCAAGAAATTATCAAGTCGTTTCCAATTATTTCCATAGTATAATGTTACACCTCCATATAATCCGCAACTATGTTATGATTTATTTGAATGGTCTGATTTAAAACTATCATAAGATTTGTCATTATGTTATGGTTAACTCTCGTAGAATGATCGACTTTATTGGTCTGATTTAAGATTGTGGAATGTATACAAGCTACCACTATGGTCTGTTTACCACGTGTGGATTCGTTTAACATGTGACATGATCTACCAGTATGGTACAATTCATTTACCACACGGGTTTGATTTACCATCATGGTACAATTTATCGTTTATGGTAGGTTTAGCATTGTGATACAGGCGCCGCTGCACGTTCCAAAAAGTGAGGAGGCCAAATTTAACTGCGAACGCCATCGTTTCCATTTATCCATAGGTTCCATTGAAGCTGGATTCCCGTAGCATATGCCTATCAATTTTGGGCTATCAGAGTATATGAATAGTGACTCAGGGTATTTTAGCAGCACAACAAATTATACATTTAAATCTTTTTTTGCCCCAATGTGGGGGACCATGCCCCCCCCCGTCGCTACAGCTCTTGTGGTATGATTGCAGATAACGTATGATTCACTGCTATCATAAGATTTATGGTTATGGTATGCTTTACAACTTGCCACTATGGGATGATTTATCATATGTTATCCTTCACTGCTATAATATAATTTCATCAGATTGATCACTATTGTATAGTTTACAGGTATGATACCCATGGTCTGCCTGTGTCTACGTCTAGAAACTCAGGCAGTTGTGCACTTTGCTCTCGCTACGTTCCTTATTCTCCACAATCTCTCATCATACCTCCTGATGAGCAGAGAAGCACCCCCAGAGGGACTTAAGCTCTCTGGGGAAACAGAAATCATAGAGATTGCTGGAAACATTTTTATTGCAATTACAAATACAGGCTAGGTTATAAAAACGCTACTGGTGTGCCCAAAAGGGGACTGTTAAACTACAAACGCTAAAGGCGCCGCCGCTGCCGCAAAAGAGAGTTCAGAAGGAGATATACACTTCTACCGTGCTCAGTACCCACTCTACGTTCCCCATTCTCCACTCCTCTCTGTCCATTGCCTGTCTTTGCCGTTAGTAGAGGAAAGCCAGTTTCCTTCTTGATCTGGTCTGTCCATCTCAGTGGAGGTCTGCCTCTTGGTCGTTTACTGGTGAAGTGTCCTTTACATGCCCTGAATAGGGCGCTTTCAGTCGGACTTCTATCCACATGACCAAAGTAGCGTATTCTACGTTCTTGTATGTTGTCCAGGATCGTTTATGTGACACCCAGAATGTTGTTCCTGATGTTTGCGTTTCTTACCCTTTGGATTCGAGAGATTCCAAGAATTGCTATCAAAAAACGCATTTCAAAAGGCAAGAGCAGGTTCTTCTCTTTACCCATGGTATGTTTTACCGTTTTCGTATGGGTTAACAACTATGCTATGACTTACTTTAATAGTCTATTTCATTACTTTTATAAGATACAAAATTACAGTGACACTGCCCTTGATAGAGCAATGGTATATTGTATCACAGGGTACAATCTCTGGTATGATGACCCTGAGTTTATTGTGTTATGATTTCTATATTATTATCATAAAATCTGAGAATGAGCCACATAGCTATCCCCAAATGTCTATGGCGTTAGAATTAGGCGATTGAAAGCTCATAATCACGTACCAGACGGATTTGATGGTTTATTCGAATTAGGCGATAATTTGAATCTAAAGATTAGAATAATACGGCAATATCCTAAAGGGCTTATGAAAGATAAATAAACGTCCTTTGCAGGTTTTAAAATCAGTCGAAAATTCGAATCAAGCCTATTCGAATCAAATGGCGTCAACTCTACCATTTTAGTGCTTTGTATGATGCCTCCATCTCTTCCTCTCCTACGTGTGCCATTTTCCTTACCGTCTTCTTTACATGAAATGAGAAATGCGGTTACACACATGGTACATTCAAGACACTCGTATCATACTGAAAAAACAAGCTGAGATGAATGGCTTATAGCTTCCTACGTTACTTCTGCAGCGTTACCTCGATGTGCCTACAAATGGTTATTTCAAAGCATTGCAAGTGGTTTAAATCAAACCCCTGGTATTTGAACCCGAAACGTAAATGTTCATTACTCTTACTTATACTGATCCTTTAGTCTGGTCGACCGTAGGGGCACCATTGATGACTTGTCAAGCACTTCTCTCCAATCGGCACGGTTTTCTGCTTTCCTCATTGCTTCAGGCAGGGTCAGGCCTGTCCACTCTGGGATGTTGTCCTCCCACCGCTTTCTCTGTCTGCCTCTCTTTCTTCTGCCTGGGACTGTTCCTTGCAGGATTTGTTTTGCCAGCCCTTCCGATCTTATCACGTGTCCGTACCACCGGAGTTTCCTCTTTCGGACGGTGGTTAGGAGGTCTTCATAGGGCTCGATTGCTTGTTTCGCACTTCTTTAATTGTGATGTGGTCCCTCCAGGAGATCTTTCGAAAGCACTTCATTTCTGTTGCCTGTGTTCTTCTTTCGAGATCGGCTGTTAAGGTCCAAGACTCTTAGTCCTTATGTTCATAGTTCATTATTCAAATGTTCATTAAGTGTTACCTAATTAAAAAAGCTATGTTGATTAGACGGTAATCGATTCTCATTCCTCTAGTCATAAAATTAGTTACCCCCGCCAGTGATCCAAAATTATGGGGGGAAAGGGAGTCGCACAAAAAATACAGGATTAAAGATAAGACGCGACAGTCCCCTGGTACAATTAGTACATAGCTATAGAGACTAGCTTTCTATTTGATATGATGTGCTTCTATGCACCGTTATTCCATCTCACATTTTCTTCCAAGGAGTACAAACATTGTGTGAAACATATCCTTTTGCAAGTAACAGTAAAGGCGAACATCTATTTGGCTTCTCTTTGGATATCGTCCCTAACTTTCAACACTTGATTGGACTATATTGACATTCAGCTACGCTTAAACTTACGTCAAGTTTTCTACAATTTGTTGCTTGAGGCCGTTCAATAACAAAGCTGAATTCCGAGAAACATTTTGCAGGTTCGGAAGAAAGGGTTCAATCTAAGAATTGATTAAAAAATTATATTGGCCTTCATTTCCGTATTACTTTAAGACATTTCTCAGTATACAGTATGCCCTCTTCTAAATGGCAAATCTGCAAATGCGAAATCTTATCTTTCAATGAGATTTCAACGAGCAGCCTTAAGTCAGGAATACATAATGAGCTTCAGGAGAAGAACTCGTCATCGACCGTATCTTGATAAAAAGTTACGAATTGTCCGACGTATTCGTTTGATAGAAAATCCAGTCAAAGCTGAATACAACGTATACAGTGCAAAACAATAAAATACTTCAATCAACATCAATGTTAACCTAAGGAGTGAATACGAAATGCAATCACAGTTCTTCTTTTGTCGCAGTTAATCAACCAAGACCTGGTCTTGCGGTGAACGGAATACAAACACCTTTGTCAATATTGAAACACAGTTAATCTTATTTCAATTATACTTTTATTAGCAGAAACGCCTGTATTTGCTTTATTTTATTAGATGCTATTGAATCGTTTTGTGGTAGCTTTGCTCTAGTCAAACAGTAAATTTGCCAGTTGTTTTAGACGGCCCAGTGTGTGCGTGGCTTTCACTACGTTCGGAAGATCACTTTTGTATTGCAGCCTCATCTTTGCTCAGCAAGAGGCATGGTTACTAATCTCTGACCCTTAACAGGTTTTTGTTACCTTGGAAACCTCTTGTACGTTGTGCAGAACACGAGACCACCTCTGCTTTGCACAGAGTACCGAGCTAATGACGTCACAAGTTGGAAAGTTTGAGCAACTATTTTTGACTTTTCATATTACTTTGCCGAGTTATCTAATAAAGGATTGGTAGGGAAGAGG
This sequence comes from Carybdea cf. marsupialis auct. non (Linnaeus, 1758), assembly GCA_010016065.2. Classification (NCBI taxonomy): domain Eukaryota; kingdom Metazoa; phylum Cnidaria; class Cubozoa; order Carybdeida; family Carybdeidae; genus Carybdea; species Carybdea cf. marsupialis auct. non (Linnaeus, 1758). The sequence continues at coordinate 4,477 of JAAAKL020012908.1, forward strand.
AGGCATTCCACGTGTCTATATGTCAAAGCTCAAAATTTTGGTTAATGAAGATCACTTCCAGGTAACTAAAAGAATAGCACTTTTGGTCAGTGTTGAACACTCAAGAAGGACAGAGTTTTCACGTTCCTTAGTAATGTAATGTCTGCTCATAAATGAAGCCTTCATTTTGGCTTCGGCTTGGCTTTGACTCTCTTTTCCTTCCAAGATACTCAAGATAGTCACAAAAAAGCATTACAATTTTGTCCAAAGGTTGAAAGTAGAACAGGCTAATGTGTGCAAAGAACTTCATAGCTGTCACTAATTAATACAATACATCTTGGAATGGATTGAACTACGATGAAACTTTTTACATCAAAACCTCTTAATGAGGGATGGTTTATAGTGGACACCTTTGCATAGAGGACATCTTTTAAGAGGTAGGAATGAAAGTTTTGCCGTAGAAAGAACTCTTCATTGCAGATATTACAGAAAAAACAGTCATGACAATGCAACGTGATTTCGACAACACTCTTTATTTCAGACATTTGCAATCATAATAAACAACTATTTTTTGGCAGCTTTTTTAGTCTGTTAATTTTGTCAACAACTAGAACGGCGAGTGCTATAATGTGAAGATTTCGGCAAAGTTGGGAATATGAAATAAGCTTAATGTAAACAAACAGACTGTACAGCTGCTCAAAGCGTAATAAAGATTTGTGTGATTGTGGATAGAAGACAGTTGTGTCTTTGATATTTCGCAGTTATTTGAATAAGTCTGCAAAGTTATGTTTGGGTCTGCGCAGGCCTAGCTCAACAGTGACAGTATCAGATGTAGAGCAGATCGTGGGTTAGACCCCCCGCCAGCGACGTATGCATTTCTTTCTTATCAAGTTCTATACTATTTATTTCATAATTACTAGTGTGCGTGCCTGAGTACTCATCTAAGGAAAGTGACATTGATGAAGCTAATAGCGAAATGAAAAGAAAAAGATTGCTGGTGGTGGTGAGAATTCGGGATCGACTTCCCGGATTGTCGACTTTACTGTGACACTATATAGTGCAATGCGTTTTCAGTGTGGGAGATCCTTGGTTTGATCTCCGCCAGCGCCGAAAGCACTTCCTGTTTATTGAGTTCTGCACTATGTAGTTCATGATTGCTAGTGTGTCTGCCTGAGCACCTCGTTTTTGTAACACCATGGGTTGTATGGCTCAGTGACACTGACGATCCTTTTATCTGAAAGCTCAAGTACTGTAACAATAACGTTTTATTTCGAAGAGAGAGAGAGAGGAATTTGATAGCGTTGACAAGGGCCGTCAAGAGCCAGGGTGAATAGGTCATGGACCCAGACTGAAACGTTTCCAGTAACTACATCGAACAAGTACATTTTTTATCCACTTTACTGCATCTCTTCAGGGCACAGGGACTACGACAGTTACCCTTAATAACGTATTGGTCGACTGTACTGAAGTAGGCCGAAATCATTCGAAATCGTTCCCTAGAGTTGATTAGTTGCATAGCAGTCTTTCAATCTCTTTCCCATAACTGGAAATTACCTCCTTAATAGTAAGGTCTCTCGTTTCCTTCCTATATGGTCGATACCTTTGTTCTAAAACCAAACATAATCTGTCTCTGTTGAACTAATTATGGCACATAAATACGTTTTATAAATTCTTGTATTGGCAAGTCTAATCACATAATGCATGATTTTGAAAATATTTCGAGTTTATGCAGAATTGCTCATCTTACGCAGAATGCTATGGCTAAAATGCGTGACATTATTGCATCTACCAATTGCTCATACCTATAGCCTATATTTTTTGCCTATACCTAATGCCTATACTTATTGCCCCTTACCTATTGCGTTTCACAGAATTAATGTGACAAAGGCAAATACGGGCGCATAAATTAAGAATCAAGCTAACTAAAGAGTGAATTTACTGAGTTGTCCAAGTTGTTTAGATAATAGAGGTTATCCTATCATGACTTTTCAAGCTATGTTTCGAGAGATAATTCTCTTGTGATCAGATTACTAGAGACTGGAAAGCGTCGCTGATTTTATGTTTTTGGATTGCTGACATCGGAGGCAGAAGGAATCGAACTTATTTGGGAAGTGGTGCTCTACGCTGATTTTATGTTTGTTGTGTCCAGTGCTGTTTTCCTGTACTATCGCCTCTGTCGGTCACCTTTTACAATGCACCGCTTTCTAGCCATCATAAAATTTATACAGAACTGTTATAGCAGGGGAGTACTTCTCTGCTCTTATATACCTTTACTATCGAAGTTTAACCACTGAATCTGAAAGTGCAGCTAAAGTAACATTCGGTTACATAACAGAAGTTGGAATTTGATCTAGCCCAAACTTACGTGTCGAGAGATATTTATGAAAATCAAGTCAGAGTTGTAAGATATACGATTAGGAGAGACAGAAATCTTGTGAATGTCGATAATCTAACCTTTAACTGACGCCTGAAGATACATCAAAGTTATGATTAGAGTAGCTACACTCCAGAGATTGAAATACCAAGCTTCAAATTCACCGTAGCTTGGAGACAGAAATAATTGTAGATTTAACAGTGATGAGTATAATTAAGGAAGATTTGCTCAGGAGGTCAAAAACTATATCAGGGAAAGCAAGTGTTTCAAACCTTTATGTGGTTGCTAGACTCATGGTCTTTCGAGAATTTCTAAATATTTGTTATCTACAATTTTAACAGACCTTTCACTCGTTTCTGTGGTAAGAAACTTACTGTTCGCTGCACCAGCTAGGTAGAGCCCCATATACACTGAGCAACATCTTGTATCAACATGTTGAACACAACTCGTTCTGAGGACCTTGTTTTGTTGTACAACTGGGTTTTTTACAACTTCGTTTTCATTTGGACCAACAGAATTTTTTTTATAAATGTAGGAGAGAAGCTTCCCTTTCTCCCTCTCGTATGACCCTCATAAATGCACCGTCCCTTGACTGATTTGCCACAACATGTTGTGAGAAATAGAACCTGTTCTATCCTAAAATCAGTTGTAAAAAACATGTTGTTTGCAACAAAAGTTGTACAATTTGGTTCGTTTACACGATGCAACATGTCGGGTGCAGCATGTTGTAGCAATATGTTGCACAGTGTATACGGCTCTTAAGACCGTTCAAATGTGAATGTTTGATTCAAAAAGCTTTAATTTGTCCAGTTATCAGTCATTGATTCGTATAGGGAGAAACATGTTATGAGGGAATAGACGATCGGAGAGGTGAAAGATGAGAGGAAGCAATATCAAGCAATACTGAAGTATTTTAATTTAATTTGAGCCAAGAGATAAAACAATCGTAAAAAGCCTTGCACAGTTTTGGTGGTTATGTTATGGTTTACTAGAAACCCTTACATACTATACTGTTTTTAGCGGAACTATAGTACGTTTTATTTGGTACGTAGATTGTACCTCATTGTGAGCTATGAGTAGTATGGACATCGTTATGATTGTAGACCTGGGGTAAACCACTTGAGAATGGCACGAGATTCCTTTCAAATATAATAGCATAGTAGGTGATACAATGTCTGGCTACGACGATCGAAATATTGTACATCACGAGTGCTGCCTATTCGATTTCACCTTTTGAACCAGTTCTTCCCAATATATTAACCATCATTTTTAGCACCCAAATTTTGCTAAAGAGGAAGCTAGAACCAAGGAGGTCCAATAAGGTGAGTGCTCAATAAATAGTCACACCATACACCAAGGACAGTTTACATTTGGAAGGTTCTAAGGCCTTGCTTAGAGGGGTACAAGTCAGCCTTGCGTTTACACGGGGCCAGAGGGATCTGTTGCTCGTTTGGTACTGCTTAAGAAAGTAAACCACTTGAGATCTGATCTCAAGTAAACATTTGGGATCGGATTCAAACCAGAATGGTCTAAATAGATGGAAACAAATCCTTGATCTTCATTCACACTCTATATTACTTTGTTATTGCCAGTTTCATCATGAACATTTGCTTTTTCAAGATTCCATTTCAGTGCAAATCATGTACGACAGAACGAGCTGTTGATTTGGCTAATTCATATCTTTTGAATCCGTACCCGATAAACAGGGTCATTAAATAAACTTGGAGAATATCCCAACTTCTCAAAATCTATAAGTTATGCTTAAGTATTTAAGAAATTCAAATGTACACATGTATACACAAATAAAATTTCATTAAAGCAGACTTAAGAGCGGTGCATGTAATCTTGGATTGTGCAGATTAGACATTGTCTCCGGATAAATGGAACTTCACAGGTGCGAGTGTACTGGGCATTAAATGTAATCATCCTTAACTGAGATTTGATGAGAGCTTTGTTGTAGTTTTTTCTAAGCATGAATGTATAAACAAACATTAAATAATCAGACAATCTTGCCAATCCATGCTCACTAATTCCTACTCTACTCGAAATCATCAACTGGGTCAGTTTATCTTTTGAAAGTGGCTTTGATTTGTCAAGAACTATCATAAATATCTACAAGGAAGACGATAGGTAGACGCAGAGACTAGTCCAACAAAATGTGCGAAAGTATAAATGCAAACGTTAGAAAAATAGTGTGCTTACTATATGAGAATGTATAAAGATGCTTGTTTACACTCGTTATGAAACCAGTAATTTACAAGACTATGGGATCTATTTAGTAGGAGAATATTGCAGTTCTATGTTGGTACTCTTAATACCTGACTTCATTAAACATGCTTATAAAATCTGAGAACGAAGATACACAGCAAAGACAAAGAAAGCAAGTGTCTCATTTGGGATTTCATCAATGCTGCCAGCAGAACAAAATTACGTATTTACAATGCCACTGTCTTGTCGGTACTATTGTATGGCTCCGAAACCTGGCCACTGAACAAAACCTCAACATCGCCTTTGAACGGCTTTGATAGTAGAGCACTTAGAAGAATTGAAGGAATCCGATGGTGGCAGCACGTCACGAATAACGAGCTACGTGAGCGGACGCAACAAGCTAAAGTCTCAGTTTTAACCGCTCAAAGAAGGGTGCGATGGTATGGACATATCTTGCGCCTGCCTCCGAGTCATCCAACTCGACGGTCCTGGATTTTAGTCCGTCTCTAGCAGGATGGAGACGCTCACGAGGCACACCTTGCACTCGATGGCTCGATGTCGTCGCCAAAGATCTGAGATTCTGTGGAGTGCCTCTAGCTCAAGCGGAGCAGCTCGTAGTCAATTGCCACCTCTGGCGAGCACTTTCAAGTTGGCTCTACGCACCGCACGGTGCTTGAGGTACGTAAGTACACTGCCATTCCAAACTGGCCTGTAATTTTTTGTTGAAAATACCATGATAAAAATCATCATAATAGAAGTTTACAAGAACTAGTTAACAACAACAACCAGGTTGTCAAGCTGTATATTGTCAGCAATGTCCTGTTCACTGTTTGTCTGCAAAATTTTCCTGCAAAACTGAGCAAGCCAGATTATTCACCTTAAGCTACGTCATAATGACTCATGAGATTCCTGACGTCAAACTATCGGGAACTTTCCTTAGTACTGACTGCAATTCTAAGGCCGGATTTGAACGAATTGCGAGATCGACTCTCCGAAGAAGTCGTGGCCACGCCACTGATCTACAGCTGAGTACCTCACAAGATGATTTGAAATGCAATAAATTCAATGAAGTGCAAAATATGATAATACAATACTATGATCGATTCAAGATGCCGTTCACTAAATGTAGTCACCTTACAGATCACCAGCAGATAGAGGTTCGTGTTCCTACAGGATACAATATATCAGTGACACTAGTTTGTGAAATTTACTGATCGCACGATAAACAATTGGGGAAGTACTCTGGTGCAGACAAAGTGACAAGCATTCATGGATGATGTGATAGTAAATTTTAAAACCCCAGAAGAAGAGACCTTTTTTTAGTTTAACTAGATGGATTGATTCATTGGTGAAGAAAGGATTTCAAAGCAAAGAGGTGAAGAAAACTGATATATAGAAATACGGAAATGGGAAACGGTTGTATACATAACCTGAGGTGGAGTGGTTACATCAGTAAAAGAGAAAAGTGTAAAAACTATGCAAAGATGGTATGAAGCTAAATTGAGCGACAGAAACAAATTGATATGATGAAGTTGCCTTTGCAATTTAATGGCTGGTGCTTCCAATTTGTTTTGCATCCTCGCATAATGTGGACATTCCAATACTTTACTAGGTATACAGAATGCCAGTGAAGTGGAAGCAGTTTTGTATTGCTTTTCAGTTACCAACTCTGATTACAATGGCAATGAATAACGCTGCCAAACAGTTAAAGTTACCATTCCAATCAATTGTTAAAGGATATCAAGTATGAATAACTGCGACGTCAATTATAGTTTGCTACTGAAATCAGAGAAGGTCCTCTTGGACTTAGAAATGGAAAAAGGTAGAAGAGGTAAAAGATAATGCAAATGAAATTTCAACTATACTCTGTGCAAAAAGAAAAGAAGGATGCAGTTTGCAAATGTTCAAGTCATTTTACATGTCAATTAATAAGGAGAAAGGGGATGCAGCAGATAGAGAGATTAAGAAAAGAGAACTGGCAAAACGAAGCTTTCACCTGGAATATTGTAGGGAAGAGGGAATTTGAAAATATCAAGCTTGAAGAGATACTAGAGACGAGAGAAAATGTCAACAACGGGATTCGAACCCAGGACCCACGCATTTGCGGGGTGCTGCTCTACCAACTGAGCTATGGTGAGCCGGACGTAGATAACATAGTTCACTTTTCCCTACTCGCGACATTAGCTCCTGATACTCCACCGGTGGCCATCTTATCCAACTCTACGCAATGTTGGAGACCAGCCTCTCCGCGCCATGCGACTTGACCATGGAAGGACTGCCATCCGGCTCATCATGCTGTCCACAGCCCATTGAAAGTAGAAAGTGTTTTAGAGAAGAGAGGATGTAAAAATATCAAGTTTAAAGAGATAGTAGCGAAAAGTGAAATTCAGCGAACGTCCTGGTGCCGGGTTCGAATCGCGGTGGTGACATTTCTACTTTATTAGTACATCTTCAAATCTGGAATATAATAACAAAGAAGCTTATTATTTGCACTAAGACGATTTTGTTGTGAATCAGGAAGTTAAACAGAAATGAATACAAAAATACTTCTTTTCTGATGTAGTCGACTAATGAGGATATGCTATTGTCAATCAAAACTGTTTGTTGGAAATAATGGACAGCGGGCAATGTCGTCTCTGGAAAAGAGCTCACCGACTTGATAAGTACACCTAGCAACAAAATCAAGTTTTGAAAGGGAGAGGACATAACTTACAGAAGAATATAAGAAGAATACAAAGAAATGCAATAGCTGAAAACAGCCAATAGTGAAGAAGTTTTAAACATTGAATTTCCATGAAGAGGGTTAAAACAAGCTTGGTTAAGAGTCATAAGACCACTTCAAGCAGTGACGAAAGATGACAAGGAAATTGGAGTTATGCTACGGATATAGAGAATACCTTGGTATTTCCATCTAATATAAGACAACAATGATCAGATGCCGTGGTATTGGGAGGTAAAAAGAAACCAGGAAATTATATGGGAGCGGTCGGTGCATTTACAAAAAAAATTTGTATAACAGAATCACATAAAACAGGACGTTCAGGAGATAACAAGAATTAAAAACTAAGTGTGAAGGAAGGGTATGAAAAATTGCATATTACCTTATGCCTTCTGTTGACCTCCCGGTTCACTGAACAAGGTTTGATTAAGCCTTGCGCTATTGATTATTCCAGAATCTCCGATATCAGGAAATTCACCAAAGATGGTCAAATTCCAGAAGATAATGCATCATAATGGATCTGGGTGAATAGATACTATAAATCTTTGTTCGAAAAGTAACCAGAGATACGATACCACATCCAGATGAAGGAGCTTCGCCTCTTGTGATGTGAAGCCAGGAAGGAGGATTCGAAACTTTGCAGTGGTTCCACTTGATGATGGTCAGCTATTGGATCTGATTAGGGATGCTGTTGATTTTATAGCGCAAAAATAGCTGTATATCATATTCTTCTATGATTGACAGTTAAATCATAGTATTTTTAAGTTTTTTAAACTCTTCACAGTTTAAGGTTAAATGTGTTTTTGCTACTATATGTACTACTACTACTACTTCTACTGCCGCCAATGCTACTTCTACTTCTACTGCCGCTAATGCTACTTCTACTTCTACTACTTCTACTGCCGCCACTGCTAGTAGAACAGCGACTACTACTGCTACTACTACTACTACTACTACTACTACTACTACTACTACTGCTACTACTACTACTACTACTACTAC
>JAAAKL020012909.1:0-12758 GCA_010016065.2 Carybdea cf. marsupialis auct. non (Linnaeus, 1758)
ATTAAAAACAAAAAGTTCAGCTTTCGCAAACTTTTATAAACTTTTATATGTTTTTCAAGCTTGACTAAGGAAAGAAAAATGCCAGTTTCATCAGCGAAACGAAAAAATATTTTGCTGATGGTGGTGAGAATTGGGGATCGACTTTCCGGATTGTTGACTTAACTATTGCACTATCTGCTGCAGTGTTTAAGTTGGCATTTTCGGTGTTCGGTTCGTTCCCCGCCAGCGCCGCATGCATTTCATGTTCATTGAGTTCTATACTTTGTAGTTCATGGTTGCAAGTGTGTCTGCCTGAATATATATGTATACAATAATGAAAACAATTAGGTTTTTCACATGTCTTTCTTCAGGCTTTTCTTTCGTCTGACGTCAGACTGGTTCGTTTCAAGCCTGGTATTTGAGATTAGTACATTGGATTTAATTTTTGATAATTTTTATATGCAAATAAGAGTATAGTATTTAAGACACCCTCTTCGCCATTGAAGAAGTGAACCAGAAGAAGGAAATCAAATTTTCTCAAAGCTTGAAAAACCTAATTGTATATAGTTTTTTAAAATGGTTTTAAGTCTGTCTTAAATATACATGTAACTGATGTAAGTTAACTGACGAAGATAATATCGAAAGCTATGAATTGAAGTGTATTTTTTGAGTCTATATAAATATATATATTTACATATATATTCAACAGGCTTGAAACTGATTGGTACAGCGCTCAATGCATGTATCACGTAGAGTATAGAATATACTACAGAAAGTAAAACCGGATTTTGGTTTAACTTAAAGTTTTACGATAATTCGATCTTCAGACACCTGACGGTCTGGATTTGAGGATTTGAACTGATATGTTTGAATAGGTACTAGAGAAATAGAAAATCCCATTGGTGACATACTTCTAGTTCTCTAGTATCGATTCTATGTGAGAATATAGCAAAAGATAAAAAGATAAGGAACTTTGTAGTTATTCTCTGTTTTCACATTTTGCAATGGCGCTTTTGGTGGCTGTACTTCTTCAGATGCTTGATGTTATTGACGTTTACAGCGATGCTTGCGAAGTTCATGTTACTGAATGACGTCGGATTTGAAAATGACGTAATGTTATTTGATAAACTTATGAATGATTTTTGAATCAGCTTTAAGATGTTAGTTTTGATCTTCATCTTGTTGCATACGTGTTGTTTTGCATTTAACTTCGGTTGACTTTTTCGTTGAAGTAAGGATTTCATTTTTTCGTCTGAGGGCATTATCATTTTTTAATGGCACGGGTGCCCTGTAATTTGAGTTGTTAATACCGAGGCTGTCTGATATGCTGTTTACACACTCTGACTCTCAATTTTGATAGATTCTCAATATCTGTCTCTCCAATGTATTATTCCCTGCTTCCACTGGATGTGTGACGTAAACGTCAGTGCTCCTGCAAGTAAATCGTAAATTAACTTTAAATTTGATTTCGCTATTTCTAGAGTTTAATAGATGCACTTCCAAGATTATCTAATAACATTTACGGATCAGCTGGAAGATTTAAATTGCGTGCTGAGAAATTTTATTTTAGAAATGTGAAGGTTTGACGTTTTGATGTCAAACATTTTCTTTCAGAATTCATTTTCCGGCTTAAATTAAGTAACACTGTATATTTCAAAGAGTTCTCTTTCCATCTCGTACTTTTGTCTTGTTTTGACGACATACCTGTATGCTGCATACGGCCTTGCGCTTGCAAACTATTACTTTCTGATAGCTACTACACGATAGGAGTACTTTAGTAGTGAGAATTTGGTGTTAATAGTAACTCGGTGCGTAATGTAACCTCCGACCGATTGTAAATAGTATTTCAATGGCCTATGCGCCCCGTTCTGTTCTTTGTTGATAATAACCTTCCCATTAACCATGTTCTATTCCTTATGGGCTGTCAGGGGTATGTAAACGTGGAGCAATGCACATGGAAGGCTTACTATCTCGTCTTTGAAAATCGGTATTTGAAATATGTAGGTAGGTGGATCGTGTACTATTGCTATCGGGGCTTCCTAGAAACCTCCGATACGCTTCCAGATTACTTTAAACATTTAGTCACTTTGCATGCATGGAAATACCACATGGTTTCTTGACCTATATGTTTCTTTGATGATTGTTTCCGGCTGCCTGAAATTGACACCATGTTAACATTTTTGAGGAGGAGTAATTTTAAAATCTTCATGTATCGTAATCGGAGCGTTTCATTGGCCCATGCCTCTTAATCGGAGATGATGGGGCACATTTTAAAAACTGGGTTTTATTTGGTTTTAAGTTTCTATACTGATAAATGATATGTATGGGAATAGAGATTTGCGTGAGTTATTTCCACTAGTGTTTATCAGGTTGCAATGATTGAATATGCACCAACAGTACAAATCGCAGCCAAGAGCTGTTGTATGTTAGCTGCGCGAAGCTACACTCTTCACGATGTCGAGTTTGAAGATACGTAGGTTTGGCTAATACACTATGGGGAATGGTGATACTCTGAGGTCCTCTCACGAGCTGTTTTAAGTTGACATGAAGGCATCGTATTTTCATGGTATTTCAAGTGCAAAGTATCCTTTAGTGTTTAGGTAGTGCTCTCGGCCGAAAAACTCCCCGCCCTGTAGATATAGCTCTATTTTCTTATTTACAATTGATATTGTTGTTGGTATGTCGATTAACTCAGTGGGGTTCCATTGCAAAACTGCTGAACATGTAGCTAATCAGATTTTTCAAGCAAGCTATTAACAACTGACTTCTTGTGCTTACATTTTTCCAGGCTTCTCACTCATATTTAGTCGCTAACCAATTTTGCTTGTATTAGAAGAGACGCCTTCGATGAGAAATAATACCACAGAAGCATAATGTAGTGTTTTCTGTGCCATTTGAGTCGGAGGGCGAAACTTTCGATCTAGGAGCCTGCAATGCTTTTCCTAGTTATATTGCTGCCCTACGCAGTTTCTTTGTTGGGATCAAAAAGCAGGTTTTAGTGACGAATTAATTATTTAACAGTTTTGCTTCAGTGCTTTGTTGTATTTGAAACGGACAAGCCCCCCTGAATGGACACGCTATTGATGCGAAGGCGATGGGAAAAAGACAGCTCTTTAACCTACCATTTTTACTTCGCCCTTAATACAGATTTAGGCTTTCAGACTGCCTTGTCAGTATTTTGAAATGGCCTCCATACACATATGTAGATAAGTCACTTAGTTTTTATTGTATTGAGTGGTGAACATTGGACGTCTAACGAGTGTTTTGGAAATAATTCTACTTTCTTGCCTTGCTTCTGTCTGATTTGGGAAAAGAATGGCTTTTAAACTGCTGTCAATTTTCCCTGATATTGCTTTAGATTCGAAAAGACGTTTAAAAGATGTTCTCATGGAATTCCGGGAGGGTTTGTATCCCAAGTATAACCCAGAAAAGGTAAGTGCAGCTTAAACGTTTATTAGTGTACTTCAGCCGTAATATAGGGCCGTCAAATGCACCGTTGATTGATCTTATTTTCAAGATGACCCAAAGATTATCGTTGGTTTGTTCTTGAAAAGGTTGAGATATACGTACCTCGTAATTCACAGATCTGTTCTGTGACTATATTGTATTTCAGATTAGCAGAAATGCATTTGATCGTTATTCACGTAGGAGAACAATATCTTTTGCTAAATGATACCTTCGTTTCTCTGAGCGATCAGTGCAGAAGCACGTAGTACTCATTCCAAGGTCGACTGAATTTTATCAACGGGTGATCCTGAATACCAAAAAAGAGGTTACTTTTGTTTCCAGAGAGAAGGTGACCGATACGCCCTCGTACAGCCCATTGAAAATACTCGATTAAACCGAAATCATCAATGATATCTAACATTAGAATATCAGCAGCAAAACTATCGCTAAGGCCAATTACCTTTTCTTTGCCTTCGGACTTTCATGCTCCGAATACGTATACAGTGACCAGACAGCGACTGAGGAATTGTTCCTCGACATTTCCCATCAATAACAGAGAACGAAAAGGCTACGTTCGTTGGAAAATTGAAAAAAGACATGGAGCATTTGACCTGGAGAGGAAATTGACGATGATTTCAATTTTCCTAGACACAATCGCATTTTGTTGAGAAGAATTAGGTAAACTTTGTAGATTTGATCTTGCGGTTTATTTGTTTACTTCACGTTTATGCACAGATAATGAAGAAGTCATGCGGTGAAATGATAAAATACATGCTTTGTTTTAGATTTCATTGCGCTCTTGATCTTATAGAACGAGAAGGCCGCCAATTTTCTGCCTATAAAAGTTATTTGTTGCATTTGCCTTCTCAAAATGGATGCCGTTTAGTTCTAGCTGTTGATGTAAAATAATGTTTGACTTGTTTATACTTGTACATTGTGAATAGAGTGAATAGTTACGCGGTGTCGCTTAAGTTTCCACTCCATCATGACTTCTATACAATTGATTGCTTGTCAGTGGTCTAGCGGCATATCTTACTCAACTATTTGGTTGAATATCAAATACCTATCGTGCTATTAGACTACCATTGGGTGACGGACTTTTAAGTTGAAAATAGAAAGTGACCAGAATAACAATAAGGAGCATTTGGTAAACAATGGATATTTAACATTGAAAGAAGATTCTTCTTGGTTAGGGTCAAATATATGTTGGAAACTACGGAGACACATGTTTCTTACTATGGGTCGAGAAATAACACAGATACCTGGAAACCATCCACTTCGACTTACAATAAATACGGCTGAGAGAGAATCAAACTAAGAAATTTGGGAACAAGATAAAATGGCATTTGAAATATTCCCATTCATCCGTGACCTGGGATATTTTAAATCACCATTCCAATTCCAGAACGTAGGGTCAAGGAGAAAAGATAAACGTAATAGCATGACAGCTGCAGGGAGATCTCGAAGGGACCATCAAATTGATAAGAGAAGACAGAATTAAAATAAGCAATGATTTGACTAGTCTTTGCGTTCCCGTTTCAACTGAACAATGCAAAGTTGACAATTTAGGAGGTCGTTGCCAAGTTCTCGTCTTGGTTTATTCATTTGTTTATGATATTTGTCGAACGAAAAAGTTTCAGTTTTATCTTAGAGATTTCACTTTGCACCAATACCGAAAGGTATGACAAGACACATTTACGATTGTATTTGCAAACATTTAAGAGATGCATGCGTCTACGCTCGTTTTGTGATGACAGTAATTTTGGGGATTGTCAAAGAGAATTGAACCGATTTTATGTCAAGTCAGACTGTCAACCTCCAAGTCCTAACGATACTTAAGAAGTTGGGTTTTTTTATAGGGGGTCGGCAGTTATAGTATGGGATAAGATTATATGAAGGAGGGAAAGAGACAATTTGAAGATGATGTAGCGTATGAGAAGATAGATTCAATTTAACTGCAGTAGTTGACCAAAATGTGTAGGAGGTTATAGAGCTAGTTAGAAGTAATCCTGGTGTTACAGGTAAAGTTACATCATATTTCCGTGTAGATAGACCTAGTTTAGGTAGATTAAACTACTGCGAAAATTCACAAAGGAGTTAGTAATGCTGAAAGTAGACCAGTAGTTTCCAACTGCAGTACTAGCACAGAGCATACTTCAGAGTTTTTAGATTATTCCTTGAAATGAACTGGTAAGAAGTATTCCCTCGTTCGTTAAAGGCAGTAGCCGTTGCCTTCAACTTCTATCAGGTTTACCTAATTTACCCGAAAAATGCTATACTCAGCACGGCCTATGTGGTAGGTCTGTACAAAAGTATGCCATACGACTTGGGCCTTCAATCTATGAGAGAGTTTCTTGATAAAAGGTCGGAGAAAGCAGTTGGCACAGAGCCTGTAGCTACTTTAGTTAGGTTGGTGTTGGAGAATAATGTTTTCGAATTCAATCGTCAATCGATATATAGGCAGAAATCAAGTACGGCTGTAATTACCACTCAAGCTTATGCCAACATATTCATGGGTAAATTAGAGAGGACTTTAGCAGAGAAGTCAGATTTTAGATCTTTTGATTGGTTTAGGTATTTAGATGATGGCTTCTTTGTATAAACACACGGAGAAGCGCGGCTTAGATGGTTTAGGAAATATTTGATGGTAGTCATCAGTTTATAAAGCTTGCGTTTCAGCATTCTAATAGGAATGCCCACTTACTAGATGTTTCCGTTAACTGAGTAGATAGTATGATAAAGACGGATCTATAAGTTTGTAAACCTGTTTATACACATCAATATTTGCAGAAGAGATCCTACCACCCAGCGCACATGAAGGAGGTTATACCTTTTAGCCAGACTGTTAGACCATGTTGGATTTCTTTCTGGGATGTGGGTTTTGAAAGAAGAGCAGAGGAGATAGTAGAATGGTGTGTCCAGAGAGGTAACGACGGGAGGACTATCAAGGAGTAGGTAGACAGGGCTTGGCAGCTTATAGAATGGATTCGTTTGATAAGCATAGTAGTATTATCACCAGCCTTGTTAGCAGTAGTGCACAATCAAGTTTATTGAGATTACTATGTATCTTATGATTACTAGTATCTACCTCAATGCTCACGTATGGAAATGGCACAGGTGAAGCGTTGAGCGAAGCAGTGAAAGATTAGGCTGTAGTTTTGGTAGATTGCTTTTGTCAACGGTTGTTATTGCTTACTATTTGGTAAAGCGTTAATTACATTTACGCCTGGCTCAGTTGTACAATTTAGTGAATTTACTGACACTCCACCGTATGTCTTACTCAATGTTACTATCTGTTAAATTCTCTCTATATATTGATACCTCAGTCTCAAGCCCGTATTTCGCATTTGTTGAAGGACTTAGTATGGTTCCGAAAGTTAAATATCCCACTAATCAACGTGCAACTTTTCCGTACCCGATCCTTTCGCTGTTACTGGAGCGTTATAAAATGCACCCTCAGTTAAACACTAACCTTCTAGAGAACAATTCTTCGCATACCCGCAATTACATCTGGGGTTTCCATTCATTCTCGTTTTCTTGACACATGATATTTGTGTTGAGCTGATCAATGAGATTTATAAAGTTTGGTATGGAAGAATAGCTCACCTTAACCGTGTTCCTATTAAATATCTTAAATAGTGGTGAGCGTTTCGGTAAATATTTATTATTTGACGTAAAAAATGTCTAAGCTGCATTAGTTTTAACCGTTTTAGTTAATGGTGGCTCAAACCAGATGGCGTTGGGTCCGCTATTCTCTCCGCTAGCCGTGTGCTGTACAGGAATGGGTTCAAAATTGTGTAATGAAATGCCTCGGCTTTCAGTGCAGCATCTTAAATAGGTAAATAGGAATTTTTAAAGCGATTCCTGATGCGATCTAGAGATACGTTTGTTTATAGAAGATGATAGATGTATTAAGACGATTGGAGGATAGTTGAAGATGGAATGAAGGTAGAAGAGTTCATTACCTGGTGTTCTGTATGGACAAAATCTACCGGATAGTAAATCAAGTGTTACATCTAAAAAGAACTTAAATTTGTTTTCGCGGTTATCTTAAACCCTAGTTCGTGGACTATCTTCATTATTTCCATCCGTTTCTCATCGGCTATCCTGCCTGTTGCATTAAGGACTAAGGCTAATCCATCGTCTTCTGTCTTTTTTGATCAATAATACCGGTAGTTTATGCACTGCAACTGCCCCTCAAACATTAGCGACGTCATAAATAGCCATTGTGACATTAAAGAGCTTCTCTTTCTCAACCTATTTCTTATCATCTTTAAATAGTAAGGATTTGCGATAATGGAGCGATGCTTATGTCCTGGTCAGTTATTGAAGCTTGCCAAAATACGGTCAAAAGTGGAATGGGGAGAGCAAGTAGTATAATCCTAGGCAAAATTCGTAACAGTACTTAAGTTAATATGCAAAAACACAGACTTAGTCATCAACTGATTTTCGAGCAAAACCGATAAAGTTCATTGCAGATTTCTTTTTTTCGATATTATTGATATGCGCGCGTGTGATTTTGAGGCTTCTTTAAACGAGGCACTTAGTTACCTCCTGCCTCTTATTAAATAGTGAGCTTTGGGAACATAATTTCTTTCATCAGGCACTGTTAAGGTTTTACCAGGATGCCTATAAACAGATAAAAAAGTAACACTTCACTTATTTTTGAAAGGAATGGTTGCGTGCGTCGATAGAGCTGGATAGTGAAATTGATATCGATAGAAATAGCAGTAGTAGGATGGCTATCGTTGTTTCTTTGATTAACACGGACAATTCAAACTAGCCTCTTCTTGAGTATCCCACTCAGGATTGGGGTGTGTCAGGCGATATAACCATCAAGGTTATACGAGGAAAATCGTCGCCGCTAGGCATTACGATACGTCAGCTCCGCCTCAAATTTTGATAATATCCCAGCGGGAATGTGGTAATGTCGATACCGGGAACTCTGAAAGTTTCGATTTTTTCTAGTACTTTGTTTTGATAACTCAGAGTTAGCATACTCTTCAGAGTTAAGTTTATTTTTGTCTGTTTACAAGCATCCTGGAAACAAATGAACAGTACCTGATGAAGAAAATTATGTTGCAAAAGCCTGTTTTGGGCAAGAGCCTCTTTTTGACTGTAATATGTATCTTTTATCATAATGGTCTTTTTATCTGTCATAACCATCGGTATATATAATCTTGAAGACTAAAATCTGCAATAAAAAGACATTAAAAACAATATAAAAGATATTAAAATGCCATGAGGCCCGCTAATAAGCAATCGATGAAAGATCTTCTCCAAATATGCCTATCTGCTGGAAGATGGTTTTTCTACTGAAAGGTTGTAAACTATCTACTGTAAGCATTTTAAATTTTTGTATATATTGATATATGTATCAAAGGCTAAGTATTGCTATAAAAAGCCAATCAAATCTACATAGTTTAACACAAACTCTATTTTGCACATTGATTTATAGAGAGGGACTAAACTGAAGAAGAAATGTTTGTTTCGAAAGCTAGTCAGCGAAACTAGCTGTTGTTGTTTTTTCTGCCGTATAGTAACAATATATTTATATAATTGATGGTTGCCAATTAGAGTCTGCTGTTTTCTTCCTACTACCGAAGACGGGGGACCAGCTCTTAAGATGGCCATTTGGCGATTTGGGGGGTTTGCCCGATCGTCTTTTTCATGCGGGGTTGCCCTTGCAGCGTCGTTGACCCCTACAGTTTCGCTAATGGGCTAATTTGGTTCAGTATACGTTGGGATTCTTAAAACGAGCCTATCTCGGATCCTAATAAACAACTTTATAAATTTTCTTCCAAATTTTTACAGCATAAGAGGAATTAGTCGCCCCCCAGGATTCCATTCCTTGAATTTGTTTTTATTCCTTTATTTCATTTCCATTCCTTTTAAAGAAGTTTATTTTAATACAATAGTATGCTTAATTATAATAAGACGATTTGTACTATGGTGTGGTGAATGTAATGGTTTAGTTTCTTACATAGAAGCGTGAAGGTTGTTGATCGTAAAAACTTCCTTATGTTTCCATGTACCATGTTCCTTCGTGATGAAGAGCATATCAAAATTTTCACTTGTTAACATTGGATTTGCTTCCAAAGAGCTTAAACAACTTAGAAGCGAGCTAGTGCGAGCTATACTGACCTAGGTTTCCATTCTTGTAGCTAGAGGCTGTGGCTCGTGTGGAAACAGAAAAAGCTGTGACCTCCGTAACTTCTTAATCTCGATACCGCATTTACAATAGCAATAAGCAATAACACAATGGCCAAGTCTTTGATATCGACTGTGGCCCTCGACATTGTAATTCAGCGTAATCATGTATCTACTTCAATTCAAAGTGTGTAAAGTTGAATATGTATTTAGCACAATCACCCAATTTCGTAAGAGGTTCAATAGTTAAAAGCCACAGTTCCGCAAATTTCGCAAGCAAAAAACCGGGGAGAAAACTCTTTTACCACAATGCAGATTGTTTGATCTTTTCGTTATAGCAACTCACTATGAGATGTGCAACTGGGGGTTAAAATTAATCGAAGAGGCTGAGACAAGTTAGTCTGCGGCATAAGGAATACTTTTTAGCAAGATATGCTCAACAAATTCGAACCAAGTGGCATAAATAATGGATTTTCCAACAATATAAATGAAGTAACGTTACGTTGAGACCGATGGGATCTGCTTACAGATTCTCAAGACGGTTGTTTTCAAGAGTGTAATGACTCTAAGGACGTCCTCCCTACTTTAACGTAGGGCATCACCTTGATGTCGCCATCACCCTCTCATTAAGAGCGAGGTCATCCTGTTTTTGGCTATCCTATGGGTAGTCTGTTTGAGTTTCATTTGTTTATGTAAAAACACGACAACTTAAACTTTAAAAATAGCTTTCGGAATTTCTCTATTCCTTTTTTAGGCTTTCCGCAGTTGCTCTCGGGTATCTAATATGGTTTCAAGTAAAATGATCAATAAAGCAATAAAATATAATACCTAATATAGTTTCAGAAAATTTAGAAATTCTTTCTGTTAAATTGCCACCACTAAATACCATAAAACAACTGACTATTCCCAATAAGAATTCTTAAGCTATTCTGTGGAGCTTCTTGAAAAGAAAAAGACAGACACTCTTCGCTACCTCCATATTCCCCTATATCTATTTATATTTTACAGAATCGTTGCTCCCATAACTCGCTTGGACACTAACAGTGATCTCTTATTTAGCAAACGTCCTTTGTCCGCTTTGACGAGTTAGGTTCTCAAGAAGACAACAGCTGTGATTTAAAATGTAGAAACAGTCTACCTGCTAAACTACTTTCCGTCTAATTTCATAGGGTTTCGTCTGTGCGTTAAGCTTCCATATGTGTTTCCAAGGCATACTTTGGAACTGAAGGACGGCGAATTCTTTCTTACTCGATCATTGTTACTGAAAGAAACTTACCGTCCTAGTAAAGTGGACAATTGATATTTGGGGATGCGATAGTTAATGAGGAATGGGGAAGGTTCAGACTGACTGGCATCGCAACCAGATTCTTCTTCTTGTTGTGATTCTTTTTGTTTTCCTTCTGTAAGTGAGAAGTGGGAACTCCGGAGAAAGATGGTTTTAGGCCATTTTTACATCGTTCATGGTATTGAATACAATTTTACATCGTTCATGGTATTGAATACAATTTTACATCGTTCATGGTATTGAACACAATTTTACATCGTTCATGGTATTGAATACAATTTTACATCGTTCATGGTATTAAATACCATTTTCTATGATAAAGGCCACGTTGAATTTATTCAAACATACAGAAACCGTTACTATGGAAAGACTTTAAACAGTTACGAGCAATACATCTAGAAAGTTACGTAGGGAGGTCGTGCAATTTTAATATGCAACACGCTTGAAGAGATGTATAAGTAGATTTTATTCTAGTCTTGAAATCCACCTCTTCGGAAGGAATTCAAGTGCGGCTTGAAAAGGTGGTATTTTCCATGCCCATTTTTATTTTGTTCATTATCAAGCATCCATTTACATTAGCAGTTGATGATTGGGTGAGTTAAATATTACAAACATCAGTGATTTACATATATGATAAGCTGGAAACTGATCGAAATCCAATCATATGTTACTGAGGTAATCAGCTTCAATGTAGGGTAAATGTTTCTGTAACAAAGACAGGTATTGATCACTTAGTCGGAGGACATTGTTTGCTGAAGCAAGAGGTATACAAGTGAGGTGCATGACTCTGGAAAGGTGAATCACTGTGCAATGCATTGAATCATCTGGCATCAGTGAGGAGGAGGAAACCATTTCATCAATAGTAAATTTTATGAGAAGTGAGACAGGGGAATTATTTATCCAGCGTTACTTGACGATGTTATTCGATATCATCCCTCTTGATCTTAGGGAGGATTCGAAGAAAGATTTCTCTGTTGCCTAAACTTTGTAAAGTTCGAAACTGAAGAAACGGTGTCGTCAGTGATACGGTATGAGAAATCCCTTTGAATACAGTTACCATAAAGAAACATCATTAGACATACTGCGGGAGCAAAGAAGCTATGTCTACCCCGGAGCCAATTATATAATATCTAAACTATAAGACATAACTAGTAGCATTTACATACTAAGAAATAGGTCAAATAATAAAGCAACAAAGTACAGACGATTTGTTTTCATTAACTGGGGGAATAGCTCGTCTTTTATAGCCAGCTTTCAAACAGCAAACCCTTTATCGACACATGTGGTCATATTTCAAGAAGGGAGGTCTTGAACTGTCAAAAATGAAGAGGTAGTAGAGAAAAGTGACATGATGTCACCACCAGGGTACGAACCTAAAACTTTCTTTATCTCATCTTGTTGTCTACTGACTGAGAACGCTTTTTAGCCTTCAGTGGGCTTCGGAGAGTTTGGAGAGCCGGATGGCAATCCGCCAATTGTCAATTTACATAGCGTAGTGAGGCTGGTCCCCAAATTGCGAGGAGTTGGGTGTTGACGTCTATCAGTGAATATGTTGGGGCTAGTGTGACGAGTAGAAAATTTTTTTTAGCATCGATTCGCCATGGATCTCGTTAGTGGGTGTAGACATGTAGGATTCGAATATATTTGTCAAAGCAGTTTGGGTTGACAAAATTTAGTTTGTTCCGTAGTCTTGTTCGTTTCAGATAAATATGCTGACTAGAGATTATTAAATATTTAGAAAACATATCGCCCTCTTCCCTAAGTTCGTTAGGCCTTATAACCTTGTTTAAGTGAACGTGGGGGTTTCTTTTGTACTTAATGCTTGTCCTCTATAAACGAGAAGCCATTTATAAGTTAAATAAAACCCTTTTCTAGAAATTTTATGTCGGTATTTAAT
>JAAAKL020012912.1:0-12755 GCA_010016065.2 Carybdea cf. marsupialis auct. non (Linnaeus, 1758)
TAGAAGGAAGACAACCCCTTGGAAGACCAAAGAAGAGTTGGAGGAGGACATTGGAGGAGGACATGGGGCAGGTTGGAGCCACAGAGGATGATGCCTTGGACCGAGTCAGATGGAGGGGCCTCATAACCTGTTGAACCCAATAAGGGAAAACAAGATGTTAAATGGAGAAAGTAAAAAAAATAATTAAGTAAGACACAAGGTATGTGGTTGCATAGGTATTGTTTCAGCATGTTAGAGCTGAAACAGAAACTATTACTGATGTCTAGAAACCTGTGGGCATAGCCAATAGTTTCCATTTCCCACACTTTTCGCATACTATGTTGCTGATTCAGTATTGGTGTCAATGACAAAACACAATACTTGCCAATAATTCTACTACGCAAGAGGAACTAACTTCTGTACAAATAGCCAGCATCACTAGTTTTGTTTCAGAAAGTTGAACCTAATTGTATAAACCATGTTGTTGTTTCGAGTACCCCTGCCTCTAGCCAACCTTACATGTAGCCTTAGTGTGAAACTATATTTATGTCATCACATCACATGTAAAAGGTCTCTTGAGTTGGAAAGTTGAAGTGATTACACCTACCTCAACCAACTTCTCCTGAGTTCCGTAACTCCATGCCAGCCAAAGGCATAAAAATGTAACAACTATCGGCTTCGTCAGTGTCATTTCCATATAGAAGTACCAATCATGGAATACATAATCAACATGAAGTCTATGGTGCTGGCAGGTTGCTGGTGTTGATGAGAATTCAGGATTTACTTCCCAGATTTTCAACGTAACTATTGCACTAGATTTAGTTAATGTTTTTGATGTGTGAGTTCCAGGATTTGATACCTGTTAGCTTCATACACATTCATGTTTATTGAGTTATATGTAAATAAGAAGTGACCTATGTTATCACCAGGTCACCATAGCTCAGCTGGTAGAGTGACATGCCACGTATATGTGGGTCCCGGTTTCAAATCCCAGTGGTGACATTTTTACTTTTTGCTAATATCTCTTCTTGATATTTTCCCATCCTCTCTTCTCTATAATGCTTTCTACTTTCAATGGGCTGTGGCCAGCATGCTGGCTGGATGACAGTCCTTCCATGGCCAAGTCACATGGCACAGAGAGGCTGGTCTCCAAGATTGCATAGAGCTGGAGGGATGTCTACTGGTGGATTATCAGGAGCTAACGTGACAGGTAGTAAAAAGTGAACTATCTTATCACCAGGTCATCATAGCTCAATTTGTGTAGCATTGCACTGCAGATGTGTGGGTCCCAGGTTCGATTCCAAGTGGTGACAATTTCACTTTTCAGTAGTAACTCTTCTAACCTATATTTTCCAATCCTCTCTTCTCTATGATACATATAATTCACGTGCATGAGTCTTGCAATAATATAAAATTCAAAGTTAAAAAACAAGAAAACAGGACATTAAAAATAGGCCTTTTGAGCTGTACCGCTCTTCATCTGGGGTCTATATGACAATGTAAATCAAGGGCATATATTAAGCAAAAGATGAGTTTTCATTAAAAGAATTTTGTAAAATGAGAAAAAGGGGGTGTGGTATATATCAACATTAATACCCAAGACAATGAAATTTACTGTCAATGAAAGCATAAGGCAGATTGTTTACTAAAACAGTGGAATTAGCTGTGTTCAAACTCATCCTGAATTTTTAAGGTGCCTCCTACATTTTGTCTTTCTGTTTGCATGTGTTTCTTTTGTTATCATCTGTACAGAATAGTGGCCAGTCAAATAGATGGATTCTCCTGTCGATACGACGTATGAGATCTCAACTGTTCAATCAGCTGAGAAACCTACTTTGTGAATTAGAGTGAATGTGGCTGAGTAGACCACAGTCACTTGTACCCTTCACGCATTCTTCAAGCATGTTCAGCGTGAAATACATGTGACAAGGCCGGGCTGTCCAAACACAGGTACAATCCATCCAACGGGCTTCTTGAGTTTCTGTCTCTCCAATTTCCCTCACATGGACTGGGTGGGCCCCGTGACTATGGCAAAGAGAAGTTGTCAAAGCTTCCCAGCGCTGGAATCGAACCCGGGTCGGTAGTTTTCAATGCAAGCTTTTAGACCACACGGCCACATGTCCCAAGTCAAATACACATACAGTATCTACTGCATTTTATATGTAAGTTATTAAGTTCTAATCATTAATATGTGACTTTAATTTTCAGAATTATTTTAGTAGCAACTCAGAAATATTCAAACATGCCGTCTGATAAGGAACAATGGGAGTCAGTCTTGTATTATTGGTTTGACGAAATTAAGGACCATAAAAAGCTAATGGGTAGATGGTATGGAACATCAAAAGCTGAAATAGAAGAAAAGTATGGAGACCTGGTTAGTCATTTTCTTTTGTTATGCAAGGCACTGTATGTACTATTTTATGATTTGCTACCTGTCTTTCAACTGCTGTGTCTCAGCTCTACTTGCTTCCAATACTCCTTGTGGCTTTGTTTTGCTCACTAAGGGTGAAAAAGTTCTTTCCATAAACAACAAATAAATGTGCATCAATATCTAGTGACCCCAGACTGAAATGATACAGAGGTAAATGCTTAAGTAACAAAACTGAAAGTTATAGTAATAGATCATCATCATCACCACCACCCCACCTGTAATAGTATCCAACACAAGATTAGTTTATGAGAATACCCCTAATGTCAGGGTAGCATAGCTTGGATACCATGTAACAATAACGAACATTTATATAAATTTTAGGTATATCTTCTGTCCTGTCAAAAGCAAAGTGGCTCAGATACAAATCAGGTGCAACATGACAACAACTTAAAAAAGGCTTTGTGTACAGAGATTTGTCCATCTAGGTCTGCAAGGGCTACTCAGGAATTTTAATTCTATATTAAGGGCTGGATATCACCCACCCACAGGAGACACTACAACCCATTTAAGCATGATAAGTCCTTTGGGTCATACTAACAACTAGGCCTAAGATTGACATATGTACAATGTGAATCATTTTATGAAAACTGGATGTTCAAGAGATTCCTATGAGTTGAATTCTTCCAGAAATTTCAAAATATAAACCTGTGGCTCCTATAAAATTCTGATTTTGGAGAACCAAGAGCCACCTTTTATACTACAGTAATGGAAGTAATGGAGTAAACAAATTAAGAAAAAAACAAATAGCAAGTGACATAGTGACACTAAAAGAAGCAGCCAGTTAACATGTTTTGTCAGATAGTACTGTCAGCAATGGTCATTGATGTCATCACATGCCAAGAGTGGCAAATACCCGAAGTGTTAACAGGACCCTATTTACCAAATGGTATACATCAAAACAACAAATGTATTCTGAAAACCTTATGAGTCACTAAAGAAACCCATAAGAACACTTAGTTGAGTGAAAAGGGCTGATTTGCCATAACAGGGTTGTTTGTAGGAACTCGCCGTTTATCATGAGGATATCGCTTCTGATCATCTGTGTACAGTGGAACCCCAGTAACATGACCACCTATGGGACCATCTTCAAGTGGTCTTGTTAGCAGGGTGGTCGCTTAAGTGAGGCTGCAACTTCTAGTGAGACCATCCATGGCAAAAATCCATATCAGCAGTAGGGAACTGATTTTTTTTATTTCTGCACTTTGTGATTTATGATTGACTGATTCTGACTTGGCTGTGTAATCACACTTGTCTTTGGTCACCCGGCAGTGATTCATTGTGGTCATGTCCGGCACTAAAGTAAGAGAAACATGACTTAGAGTTAATCATGTTATCATAGTACGCATATATGTAATCATAAATTTTATTTACATTTATGAGTTGCAACATGTTTTTATAATTCTAAATAACAGTCCTCATTATTTTTTATTGGTTTCAGCTGGTGTGGGCTAGTGGCGTTCCACAAGCCAAAGATGCCAATTTAATCCTTCATAGTTAGTAATCAGGCCCGCAATTAGACTTCATGGCCAGGTTAGCGGGGTTGAATCTTTGTTTGGGACCCACAAGCTGTTGGTCGTGGTCTGGGAACTGGGGTGCTCACGTTGGTGAAGTAATTTAATAGAGAATAAAAGAAAGAAAAATTTAGAACTGTGAAAAAATGGTCTTGTTCGTGAGAGGGTGGCATCACTGAGGTGGTGGCGTCACTGAGGTGGTGGCGTCACTGAGGTGGTGGCGTCACTGAGGTGGTGGCATCACTGAGGTGGTCACCAATTGGGATTCCACTGTATTTAATTAGGGATGTTTTGGGGTTCTTAACTATTAGCAGATGGTCATGGTCATCAATGCCAGTTACCATGTATGGCTCTGGTTCAAATAAGGTATAAGCACCAAAGCCTACCGGTCTGGATTCTGAGTGGACTAGTACACCTTAAAGGTTCCTATGCACGGCATGCTAATATCCAGATGAGAAAGAAATTGAGCAGTCATCCGAATACTGTATAAACTCCAAGATCTTGACAAACGCATTTACAAACCCATATAAACATAAAACGTAAAAGTGAACTGTAACCAAACTTAACTGAAGCGATAGAAAACAATAACACAACTAAGCCCTACTTCAGAATCGAGAAATCTGGCGATAACTACAAATACAAGCCTGGATACACTAAAAAACGGCAAACAAGGCCCAAATGTAATTAACACCTACAAACAATAACATTCCAAACAATAGAGAACACGTAATAGAACATACACTAGACAAATCAGTTCCCGGCCTGGAAACCTGATACTGAGCTACTCCCTAAAACAGACACTGTGGCAACAAGAAAGTAGAATTTGGCTTCTACATAAGGGAAAAAACTTGTGGCTCCTGTTTCAGTTTCTGAGCATGACTGCTTAACCATTTTGAAGTGAAGTTTCTGTCCTGGTTTTGGATGGGCTGACTTCATTCTGGTTCGATTATTTCATTTACTGATAATTAGTCTTGGATAACGTAACCTGAAGTTCTGTTGTTTCTGTTCACGAAAAAGTACATTTGAAGCCACCCCTAAACATCCGGTTATCTGAGATTATTTTTGTAATAGGAGGGGTTATCAGACGGAAATTGTGAAATCAGCCATGTAAGATGCTCTTCTTAGGTTTCTATGTCTGTAGACAAGTTTCCACAGCTGTTTCTTACGAATGCATAGATTTTGAACAAGTTATGGACCTTAGCTAGGAAAGTGACGAAATCCAGATCATGGTATTTTATGCCGTC
This sequence comes from Carybdea cf. marsupialis auct. non (Linnaeus, 1758), assembly GCA_010016065.2. NCBI lineage: Eukaryota > Metazoa > Cnidaria > Cubozoa > Carybdeida > Carybdeidae > Carybdea > Carybdea cf. marsupialis auct. non (Linnaeus, 1758). The sequence continues at coordinate 5,166 of JAAAKL020012912.1, forward strand.
GTATTTCTTAGATTAAGGTACATTTTGTAGCATGCCCTAAATTTTTTAGATTGCTAAGAGGTGAGAGAAAGCCATTCATTATCCTTGTTAAAATTGTATCGAATTCATTCATGTACGTCATAGAGCACTTTACTTTTGTAAGCATTTCTGCTTGTTGTTTTAATTTTTATTTGTTACTTTCACACGTAAAGGTTCGAAAAGGAAGAAATGGTGAACTGAAGTCATGGCTGTCGGATCCACGTGGTACACTTGCACATGTCGTTCTTTTTGATCAGTTCTGTAGAACACTTTATAAGGTAAGTCATTGAAATAAGGCATGAACCATGTACTCTTAAAGGCCCTGTTGATATGGAAATGCACGGAAATTAGTTTAGTCGCTTTTATCCATGGGTTGTATACAGGATCGGTTCATGTTGATCCTCCTTTATTGCGAAGGACCGTTTCCGTGCCCTCAACTATCAGAATATCTGTTAATGCATCCATACAAATGTATGTGGTGCTTAGCCGGACTCAGCACACTTCCATTCTTTCGTTGCTGTGATACTCAAGCAATTTTTCTAGCCCGTTCCCATTCCAAGACTGACAAATTTTTTTCTGTCTTTGTAGGTCTTTGTTATTAGTAGTCTTCTGATCCTGTTATCTAATCTTTTACTTTAGATATAATCTTTTCATCCAGGATATGTGCATCATGTTTCCTAGGAACCACATTTCGACTGCTTCGAGTTTCCTAAACATTCGTTTGCCATTAGTGCAAGTCTGACTTCCATGTAACAGTATGTACTATACGTAGCATTGTAATATCCACGGCCTAATTTGGGAGTATATTAATTGGTTTGTTAGTACTTTTTTCATACTAATTAGGGCGGTCTTAGCTACTCCAGTTCTTGTTTTGATTTTCATGCAGCTTTTATATTCAATGTTGCTATCCTTCCAAGATGGGCGGATTTATTTGCTCATGTTCTGATTCATGTGCCGTCCACATCAAGACAAGAATACCGTTGCTTTGCAGACAAAGAGGATTAGTCTTTTCGTTGGGCCTTTTCGGTTAACCATTTAGTTCCACTGACACTGATTGGTCAAAACAACACCAATCTGGCAGTCAGAGTTCTGATTAGCTACTTTCAAAACACAACTGGGTATAAATTTCATTGATTTCTTCTCTATTCCAATTCTGACGATTTTGTTCTCTGACGAGTGTCAGAGGGAAAAAAGGCTTTTTTTTAATTGTAGTTTTATTGTTGTGAATTCTTCTCCGATCCTTGGAGAAAACCGAAGTAAATTGTGTCTGTCTGCTAATTGATAATCCCATTCTCTACCTTTGCGTTGTTATGTAACTGTATCTTCAGCATACCTCATAGTCAACTCCGTGTCAAGTAGAAATAGATCTGGAGATACAACTTAAGTGAAGATTACTAACTATGCATTAGACAACGGCTGCTCTCTTTTACTATAACTTCGTTTGTAATTCCTTTTTCATTTTACGGAGTAGATATTTTAATTCCCACCTAATCTTATACCACGGATTGTTTGAATTATTGACTGCGATTTTAACAAACTTTGTCAGCACCTACTATACATAAGTGAGTATGCAGAGTTATATACGTAGATCGCTTGGCTTTACTGTACCACTTTCTTGATTTCTTGTTAAGGGGACTGGAGACGCGTTTTCACATGATCACCTTGCTCGTGAATATGTAAAGAAGGTAAGGAACCTATGTATACTAGTCAATTTCGTGTCGTTGTTATGTGCCACAACAGATGTTAATGACCTAGCGATAAGATTGGGCATTATTGCTTGATACACCCGGAGATATATGATTTGGCGCAATCATCGTGTCAAGTTATGCTTCGGCAAAGTACTCCTCCGAAGAGTAAAGACTTATTTAGTTTTGTCATCGCACTTTTGAAGGGCACTAACTGATTACGAGGTTATTCTGTTGCCATGGCTTTCTGATTGAAATTAAAGAGTAAAGCAGGCTCATAGTTGTAGAAAGCCCATTACTTAAATACAGGGTAGTTGAAAGCCAGCGAGGGCCAATAGATGATGTAAATAGGCGACAAAAACGCAGGGACCCTGTCGGGCCGATGAATATTTTGTACAGCTGCGATTACCCTCCTACCCCAGAATGCGTGGGTTTGTTGTCTTCGTATCCCACTATCGACTGCACTGCCGTAAATTCCAACATACTGAACTAAATAGGTAGTTGTAATCTGTGTAGTGATATTTCAAGTTGATTTCAGCTTCTAGTCGATCGGATAACTACAAAGACTGAGAAATTCGGATTGGTTTCGAGAAAGCGGAATCGCCAATATGCTACTTCAGTACAGTAGGGGCTTTACAATGACATTGGCTGATCACTGAAGTTCCGTTCATGTGAGACTGCTCCCAAACTTCATCAAAGAAAACTTTATTTACTCCCCACTGATGGCTCATAGAAAATTATATTTGCTTTCATGAAAATGTTCAATAGTTTTAAATATACCAACACTTACAATAAATAGTTTTTGAGTTCTTCCATACCGCAATCAATGACACCCAAACTTTTCCGAAATTCCATCGATAGCTTGTACCCCAAAGAGTTGTATCATCCTTGACAGAAAGTATGAAGGGGATACAATTAACCTTTTTCTTCATGTGAAATCTCTGAGCTAAATATATCCGTCTATACAAATTCTGTGCCATCCTCAAAATTGGTAGTTGCAACTGTGGCATACAGTCGTTGCTGTATTGTTTCTCAGACATTGAAATGGTCACGCGTTCTCAACTATTTATGTACGTATCACTATAACAAGTTAATTAGAAACTTCCTAGTTTTACAAGTCTGTAAAGCCTGTTTCCATACTAAACCAATATGAATAATTAGGGCAGGATTATATATGTGTTTTTAAGCCCATCAACAATGTATGCCATTGCAACAATTCCTTTTATTTAAATTCTTGATGCATACAGTAGACTTACCTAATAATCTACCGTAAACAGGTGATAGTCAAAGAAGTCGACAGAGTAGTATTTTAAGCAGTAGTCAAACTTTTATGACCTGTCACAGAAACAAAAACTACCGAACATAGTAGTAGTTACAATAGAGAGCTTATCTAAAGATGATTTTGCTTTCCTGCAAAGCAGGGTCGTCAGTGCTGCCATTACACCCGTCACTACAGATGTAGTAATGTTCTTATACAGGCCTTAGCACTTTGTCTCGCGGTTGTGAAATTATGTTGAAACATCTGGTTTGTTTTCATGTAGTTTATGCATTGTGAAGCATGTCTTTGAATAGACGACGTACGAGTCGTTGTTGTGCATAGGTATTGCTTGTTGACATAAAGTAGGAAAACCAAGTTTAGTTGTTTGCCAACATAGATTAAGTGCGCTAAAAGAATTATCAGTGTTGTGTGAGACAACTTGAAAAGTGGTGTATGTGACGGATTTCGTTGTGGTATTGCAGAATGTGATAAACGATTTACCAAAGTATTTTTGTTTCGTTGCTGTAGTTTCTTCCAGGAGGACCATTCTCATACAAAGACCTTACACCTCTTGAGCGATCAATGCTTTATATGCCCCTGATGCATGCTGAAAACATTGATGATCAGGTACAGTGGATCCGACGTGGTGGTATTCAGCAGGACGGCGCACTGCCGACATTGTGGTATTATGTACTGTATACGTATCAAAGGTCGCAGTACCGAATTACGCAACATGCTTAGGCCTTTTTTTTCAAGTGATACATCAGAATGTGTACAACATAAAGTGTAAAGAAAAAGAATTTACAATACTTTGGTCATCTTTTGAGACAAAGTAAGAAACAGCTGAATCAGCTCAGCGTAAGGATATCTTCATAATCAGGTTTTGGGGCGTTTTCTTGTTAAACGAGGATAAGTTGGGTGGAGTGTTGCCCCCTAATTATTCTCTTCCTTCACTCCCTACTTTCCAAAACTTAAGATCTTTCTCCTGTACGTCTCCCCTCTGCAATTGCTCCTTTTGCTCAATGTCTTCTTATTTATCCTCATTCTCCGAATGTGTCTTGTATTGTTTTTCTTCTCCCTCGACCTTTTTTACCTCAGCCTCCAGCCATTAACAGTGCTTCTCTTTTACCAGTCAAATATTCTTCTTGAGATGTACCACCTCACTCACCCCATACCTGTCTTCTCTTCTGTCCGTATATCCCCAATCTTCCCGAAAGAGCCACAGACTTTTATATTTTCCACTCTACCCTTCATTTATTTCTTCTTTCCTCTGTAAACCTTATCTGCTGCGTACTTTTTCTCCTGTTCTTCCATTTTGTCCTAATCTACTTCACACAGTCGGTCACCCTTTTGCGCCCAACTTCCTGCAACGTTTTGGCCGTTCCCGTTACTTTCCGGATCCCCTCCCATATCTGTACCGACGTCCCCATTACTTCCTCCCAAACCAAGCATGTTGCCCAATACAGCATTATTCTTCTGTGTTGCTTTTCTCCTCTCTTCCTTCCGTTGACCAATACTGCAGTCTTCTGTTCTGCTTCTCCCCTCTCCTTCACTCTTCACTCGTGTTAATTTTCCAAGTTTCTCTTACATGCAGAACATCAGCGTAAAGCTTTTTCACCAGCTGGTTACAGAGGCCACAACTGCAGAACAAAAGAAGGCATACGAGGGGAATCTTGATTTTGCATATCAGCATAGGGTAACTGATTGGATTCTTACTATGTATTTTTGTTAATCAATCCGGGTGATAGTGACATCATTTCACTAGCAACTACTAATGAACCAACCAACCAATGACAGTGACATCATTTCACTAGCAACTACTTCATTATGACAGGGATAGCTGATTGTTTACTGATGTCGTTTTAGTTAACGGACGTTATCATGTAACGATAGAGCTCGCAACCAAATGTTAGGCAATTGAGACACAATTTATGAGATGTCGGAGCATAACAGAATTTTACTCCGTATTGGCTTCTTATTTGTGTAAGGAGAGTATGTGATTTTCCCGCGATTTTGAAGAGATGCATGACTGTTAAAAGACATCGCGACAGAACGCCGCAGGATGAAAGCAAAAGCCACCATGTCAATCTATCAACATCAGTATATCGGGGATTCATATTAAAGGATACCGCAGCGCATTGGCGGACACTTTGGGGGAGGCCGGCGGTGGTTTCTCAAAGATTATTTTGCTTCGGAAATAAAAAGAGGGGTTATAACCCATGAGAGTTCACAAAACGTCGCTAGGAAAGGAAACCGAATGTCGGGGAGAGAGCTTAATTGCTTATTCAACTTTCACCAACTAGAATGAAGCAATGGACATTCCCTTGTTGAAATGTAAAAATGTGCTTTCATCCGCACAGCCAATAATGTGTCAAGTGTACACTCCTGTGGCCCCTGTGCGTTAACCCGTTAAAACCCACTGTTAGTAATTGGTAATAAATCGGAAGGGAGGGGGAGGGGGTGGGAGAAAATGTAATAGGTGAAAATGATAGAGTAGACTAATGGTTTTTTAAAGTAGGTTATCTTGAGCTCTATACCAGCAGTAGTTTGCAGTTCGGAAAAGCTTGTAGGAAACGAATCATTTCTTGAAAGCAGCTGGATATTGGTGGTGGAAGAAAAATGAGTTTAAGTAACATTGCAATAGGAATAGATACTTCCAAGAGTAAAGCCCAAGCTGTCAAATGTTGCCAAGACAACAATCGCTATAGATGAAGCCACTGTACAAGTAGATTCTAGGACCTGAGAAACCACTAACGTAAGTTCGCAAACGCTGCACTTGTTTTATGGGTACCAGTTAAGCTAATGAATGAGCCTTGAGGCAGGCTGAGCCATTTCGGCGAGAAGGCGGATAATTTCCATCGCTTTAGGTAGATGAAAAGACGTACTACCTTCATCCTGTCAGGCTTTGTATAAGAAACTTAAAAGAGAGATGTAGATGATCAATACATTATCATTGTATATCTTTTCTGCCCCGATGTTTGTTGACGGCTACACTTATCGTTGAATGTCACAGAGAACGATTTGCAGTCCTTTTGCGCCATTTGAAAGAGAAGTAATTCTTAAAAACAATATACTTAGAATTATATGTACCATTTCGCCCACCTTGTATTGATATAATAGCCGTGAGATGGCAAAAAGCGCAAAACATGCGTCTGTCTTTTACTTACGCAATGGCATGTACCAGTTCGTCCGTCTAATATTGAGTGAATAGCTGAGAGATGGCAAATAGCGCAAAACATGCGTCTGTCTTTTACTTGCGCAAGTGCATGTACCATTTCGTCCACCTAGTATTGATTGAATAGCTGTGAGATGGCAGATAGCGCAAAACATGCGTCTGTCTTTTACTTGCGCAATGGCATGTACCATTTCGTCCGTCTAGTATTGAGTGAATAGCTGAGAGATGGCAAATAGCGCAAAACATGCGTCTGTCTTTTACTTGCGCAATGGCATGTACCATTTCGTCCACTTAGTATTGATTGAACGGGACTTTGAATCGGTTTGCCCTGAGGTAGTATGCTGTTGATACGCTTTTATTTCTATCGCAGGATATCGTGGCCAAGTATGGTCGTTTCCCGAAGCGTAATGCCGCAATGGGAAGAACGAACACTCCAGAAGAAGAAGAGTTCTTGAAAGACAACCCATATGTTTTTTGAATGGACATAGCTGCATACTGCATGGAAAGGCGTAACAACGGTGAAGTTTTCAACTCTTAGTTTCCACTACATTTACTTTTCACAGGTTTTTAGGAGTATTGTAAAGTACACTACGACTCCAGCGTAACAATCAGGTAGAATTAAAATCGAAACATTTCGAATACCTTTCTTGATGGCAAGAGCAAACAGCAAAAGATTGGTTTAGTACCACAATAAGATCCAGATATTACCACGGTTGCCTGATAGAAGAATCGCGACAAGAAAAAGGAAACTTCCGCGCAGGTCTTGAACACTTTGCTGTTACTGTCTGTGATGTGGCAAGCCTCTATGTTCACGCTCCCTTATGTATCAGTATAACGTGAATGAATAATTTTTCATAGTATTTTCTCTTATTTGTGTAGAACCACACCTAATTAAGAGAAGAATGGACAGCTTAAGGAACGGCTTGTAATTGTTGGGGCTTCACAATTTTTCCGAAACTGTATTTATCAACCATTTATATTGTTTCACGTGTATTTAAGCAAGACAATGATGATGCTATTTTACATATTGTGTTTTGCGTGTTCAGGATGTTAATCAAGCATCGTGAACCTGACAGCAGAGCTTGTAGCGTGAGCAAGCGGCTGCCAAGGCTGTTCCAGCTATTTTTGGGTACCTGCATTGGGCAAATAGTTATATTATTTTTATTTATTAGAATGAAAGAAACACAAACAAACTTTTTAAAAAATCAAAATTGCTCTTAAGGCATTTTCTTTGTCTTGAGAGAAATGCCCATGTCGGATTTTATGACTACACACCTTTCCTAAAGGGATAATTTATTTCTCATTAATGTATTTGAAATAAGAACTATTGATATTGGATGCTCCTTTGCAGCATGTGCATCCTTATAACCAATAGGCTACGGTGGTGGTGTGCGTTGGGAAAGTGATGACGTCACATTTGACGTCGGTTTGACTCCAAATATCTAAATACAACT
>JAAAKL020012913.1:0-12755 GCA_010016065.2 Carybdea cf. marsupialis auct. non (Linnaeus, 1758)
CTCACATGAGTAACAAACAAGCCATCGTGTCAACTAAACCGTCCTCCAAACTCTAACCTCCAAATCAAGTTTGTTTATGGTACAAAACAAAAAAAAATTGAGAGACCATTTTTTACTTATAAAGATTTTTTCCTCTGACACTTCTCCGAGTACAAAATACTCAGAATGGAGCACGAAAAGGAAGGAAAACAAATGATACACAGCCATGTTTCATCGCGCCTTTTCGGTTAACTACTCAATTCCACGGGCAATGTTTGGTCAACAGAGCACCAATCTGGCAGTCTGAGCTCTGATTGGCCTTTTTGAAGAGACGGTTGGGTATCGGTTTCATTACTCCCTTTGTGTTCCGTTTGACGACTTTGTACGGTGAGGAGTGCTCTTACGTAGCTTTTTCGGTGCTTTGTGCAATTTCACTATAAAGATAATAACAATGCACAATTGGGTCTCGTAAATATCTGTTCATTTGATACCGTTTGTCAGAAAATACGAAACGCAGATGGTCTTTGAACATACGTCAACTTACCATTGGTGGAGGTAGTCTGTATCCCGATCCAATCCGCTCCAAAACTTCATAATTTCCCCAATCCCAATAGGGTCGCTCGCCATACGACATTATCTCCCACAATAAAATGCCGTAACTCCAAACATCAGACGCTGTTGTGAATTTCTTGTATTGAATAGCTTCAGGTGCTGTCCATCGAACTGGAATTTTCCCACCCTTTGAAAACAATGAGGAATGTAAATCAACAAATCAACCACGTTCATTTCAACATGCACATTAGATATTACGCAAATAGAGGACAGAATTCTTTCTTCGTTTCTTGAGCAGCTTTTAAAAATCTTTCTTCAAACCTTCCTCTAATCTCTACAATTCTAATGAGGCTTTGACTGATATGGCAAGCTGGGCAGCCATCTTTCGAGGGTTCAGTCACGAAAAACTTTCTGACCCCGAGATATGAATTTGTGCAGAATGGGAGTGATGCCAACCGGTAGAGGAACAAAAGTTGTTTTAATGGCTCTAGATACGCATATTGTTTCTAATAAATAGTTTATACTACAGCTATCGAAATGTCATTCACTTTAACCTTGATAAGACAGCTTGTAATCACTGATATCTACGTAATCATCATATTGCCGTACTAATTATCATCCCTGCACTAAAGGAATGGCTGCTGAACTATTTCGTTCGATGTGAAGATCACCAGAGCAACGGCGACATCATTCTTCGTTCACAATTAGTACTATAAAAATAATGCCTTGTTTTAAACACCCTAAGAGTAAGATTACACTTCTAATCATGGGGTAATAAATTTAAATTTAAACCTTACAGCATATTGATACACATAACATGACTATTACGATAATTTAGCAATGAAAATTAACAAATGGATAAATGTACCCGCGTATCGTATGTGTCATCCATCTTCAATTCCCTGCTCATTCCAAAGTCTGCTACTTTACATCGCAAATTCTCATCCACCAAAATATTTCGAGCTGCAAGATCCTAAAGGACACCGTCATAGATTATGAGATATTAGTTAAGACAAAGAAGTAATGATATACACGTTTTCTTTACAGATAACATATTTCTGCATATCCTTTGATAGCACCCTGTGAATATTTAGGACGTTGATAGAATGGGAAGGTGACGAGACAACAAAATTCCTAACTGCTGCTAAAGTAAAAGTGGAGGAAGTGGCTAATGTAAGTAAGTCGATTCAAGAAACTAACAGTACAATCAGTGGCGGCTCGTGCCCGAAAATTCTGGGTGTTCACTTCATTTCATATGCACTCTTTTTTCATGAGAAAAATTTTATTAGAACACGAGGCAGAAATTTGCCCATAATTTAAGAGCAATCTAAGAAAAAACCGAGGCTGGTTTCTCTCAAGTTGTTTAGAACATGTATAGTATATATAAGAAAGTATGACAGAAAGGTGTATTTTATTATGAAAATTGATAGAATTTAACATGCAAAACCGCTGATAACTGGCCCCCTTTGCTGAATAACTACTTTGCGGTAGGATTAATTAGCAGACCCAATCACCTCAGCGAACAAAGGTTACAAGCATTAAGAACGAATTAAGAACAGTTCAGCCTGAAAATTGCAAAACGTTTAAGAACAGCCAGCCTCAGTTGACTTTTACTTGCTCCTATAAAAAGAAAGAGTGTAACAGAAAACTTATATACTTTGAAAGTTTAAAATCTAAAATTACAGTAGGGTTATGGAGGCATTATCCATTGCCCCTAATGAAATGTGGTAGCACGGGGAAGAGGAGCTCATCGCAACAACAATCTAAAATTATTTTAAAACAAAAACACGCGTCATATGACAATTAAATTTTCCGTTCCACTCAAACTTACTTTCTGGATGTATTTTAAGTCTGCAAAGTATATTCATTACCAGAAGCACCAAATATTTAAGAGTGGGGGAGCTTAACCGATTTCAACCCAAATGATTTCAATGTTCTAAGGACTTAGCCAGGAAATGACATAAATTCTGTTAGGATTTTCAATCACCTTGGAAATTATTGAAGATAATAGACCTCCCAATCTTTTTGGGTGTCCCGGGCACAACCTGCAATTGATATAGCCAAGTGGAATAAACTTGGTCTCCGCAGTCTCTGATTTCTATTTCAAGAACCATTCACATCGTGGCCCAACCTAGGGGCCAGAACCTTTTCACAGGACAAAGAGTGCTTCCCCCATCCCTATGACAACGATGCCGAGTCCAAGTTATTTCGCTATTTCAGAAATAAATCGGGTTTCCTGCGACCATTCTCCAGTCGAATTTGGCCTCGAAAGTTTTCTGATTCAACTGCATTCCGAAGCAATTGAGAATCTTCAAAGGAAAATCGTACAAGGAATGAACGCGTGACTCCTCTTTTGATCATCTTGTGCTAAAGTCAAATCGAAATACACAACAATATGACACCAATACAAATTCACTTATCACAAGCAAATACTTTGAACGCTTTGACCGATGGAGCTTCTTACCCGATGAATAAATCCCATTTCTGATAAATAAGTCATTCCACTGCTAACCCCTCTCGCCATACCAAGAAGCTGAAGGGCGGTAAACTTGCCATCGTTACTCTACGATAAAGGTAATACAAAATTATGATACTCATGAAATACACTGAATAAGATAAACGTTTCCCGATCGTACTACGGTTACAACATATTTAAGCTGTTGGACATCCTAGTCAATAGTTGTACTAGGGCTGTCCACAGAACACCGATTAATTGATTAATCGAAGGAAGGTTGGAACTTTGATTATCTCTGAAGCAGAACGATCTTCGAATGCCTAGTTTTCATAACATTAATCGATTACCAATATTTCAGGACGATGATCGATTCTTCTTTTATCAACCACTGGGGTATCGAAAAAAAGGAGCATACAAATGGAATGATACAACGGCAAACGATTTCCTACAAAAACGGGGGAAGCCTATTTAAATAAATAATTTAAGTTATAAAGCTACAATGGCCAATCCAATAGAAAGCTCCCACGAATCACACTTTCAAACAGTCTTAAATAAGGTAGATCATTCCTTGGCCAATTGAAAACAAAGCATAGACTACGGTACACAAACTTCCCAACACTTTGGTTTCCCAATACATTCCGTCGTGTCTACTCTGTATTTACAGCCCATCACATCAATTATCTGCTTCATTTCTCAACTCATCTGATAAGTCATATTGGTCAACGATTAAAAGGAACCCTTACATGCGCCCATGTATGTTCCAAAGTCCCAAAAGGGATTAAGGGATTTTAAATATCGACGACGTTTATCGACAATTTTAAATCGTGCGTGTTCGCTTACCTGCAGAAAACTATCTAATGAACCATTGCTCATAAATTCTGTTACGATCATCATAGGCTTTTCTAAAGCGACAGACGAAAATAAAATTCATAGAAATATGCACATGTTGCAGACGTGATAATGAAAGAGAGCAAGCATACATATATATATATACTTCGACGTAAGCGTTGTTCTGGCCCCCTTTCCGTATTACCTCCCACCAACGGATGCATTTTCGTGGGAAACACCATGTGCAATCCCACACTCCATAAATGCCTCACTATGGGCCAAAGCCCTACGCAGTAACCCATAAAATCTAACAAGAGTTCACGTAAACCCGACTAACTGTAACTGGTTCAACGTAGCAAAATAATCAGGAAGGTCTAAAATCAAGAAAGGCCTAACCAACAAACGGTAGGAATATCTTCACTTACAAGTATACTTCAAATAACATACCCCTGACGACTACTCCTTCCAATACAATAACATTGGGGTCATCAAATTGTCCCATAATAGCGGCCTCGCTTAGGAAATCATCTCTTGCTTGCTTATTCGCACCAGCCTGTATGAATAAAACGAAATACGTGTCTTAAACAACTTCTCTGTATCTACTTCACGTAAAGCTTTTCATGTTTTACTAAAATTATAATCAGTGCTCTCCCGTTAATCTTAAAGAGCCATGCCTCTTTCATCGATAGTATCATCACAGTAACTTGGGCTCACAATTGTCTACAGGTTGAACAGCCAAGCCATGATTTGGGCTACTTGAATAGGCGGTGTGACTGTGATACCCTGCACCGTTTCAGTTTTTTCTGGTTATATTTTGTTTTATTTTGCTCTCCATGTATCCTGTTCAGACTATCATTTTTGAACCGTGCTAGGCGTTGATTCCTTTTCAGTAGCCTGTTTACACTACAGAAAAAGAACTGACTGTAACCGTGCTGACTCCTGCGAAGTATGCGCTGAACCAAAACAAGTGTATATGTTCTACCAAGTTTTTACACTACGACTACGGACCGTATCAGGGCCTAGCGCGGTTCCTGGCAGGGTTCAAATACGATAGTACACACAGGCTAAAAGTCTCTAGTCTCCAAAACATCCCTCAACGCCTGTAGATACAAAAGTTAAGATATGGTGAAATATGAGAGGAGGGAAAGGTAGCGAAGCAAATGTTAAAAAGCAGTGTCAGCGCAAAAGCGGAAAGATAGGCGGGAGGGTTACGGCATCTCCCCCTGTATGAAAAACTGTACGCACGAAAAAGTGTAAACGTCAACGTTAATAATCAGAGCAATCATTTTACAATGTAAAAATACAAAGAGTGTATACAACGCGAGGGGTTTAAAGGATACAAAAGTTGAACCTGACAATACATTAACACATGGTCTCAGATAGTGGTGGCGATTGCTGATTACATCATTTATCTTTCAGACTACAAACATGACCTCTTGGAAACTGGAATCTCAAATAAGCTTATTCTGGTGTGAAGCAGTTTCTAATGTATAAGGAGTGGGTTCTATAGTGATTTTAGAAATTTCCCTGTTGGATGACGGCAATATACCCATATCATTTCATGCCATGTAAGTGCTTCCTGTGCATTCGTCGATATAGTGTAGTGATCAAAGGTCGGTCCGGCAACACTAAGCTGATACAAAACATTAAAGACAAGATGTGAGGAATAGTAAAGTGTGGATGATACCAGAAAATAAATGATGATTGATAAATAGTTTGCTATATATTATACGTATGGGCAATACCACATCAGAAAATACGGTAACCCTGTTTACAGTTGGATCGCAAAGATGTCCTGGACCATCGACTGGTGTAACTAATGTTGTAGGATATGGCCATGCAATAATAATGATAAGGTCCTCATATGTGACCAGGTATCGGTTTTACTACACACGTTAGTCACCGGCTACTATACTTGACAAGCATGTCACCGGAACGTTTTCCGTACCTCATTACGCATATTTATATACGTACCCTCAATGTTTTTATGGCTACAGATCTTCCATTTTCATACGGTTTCGTTAGAGTTCCTTTATAAACATCACCAAATTCCCCTAAAGAAAAAAAGCCAGGATCTCTTAAAATAAAAGCAGCTAACAGGGAACTATAAAAATGTGCCCTGTTACCCAGCAACCATTTTCAGTTTACTGATATAATCAATACCTGATAAACAAATACATATCTGATCTCCATTTCCCAAAGTTTCTAGTCGCATCAAATGTAACACATAAGCTGAGTAAACAATATGTTGTTGTTGCTGCTAAACAAGGATGCTGACGAAGCAAATATATAGATTCATGCAATTTTTGATACATTATAGTAAGATAATGAACATCATTAAAGTAACATGATTTATTTACTTTAGCAATAAATAGTATGTGATTTGGTACGTTTTACACAAACTCCATAAAACACGATATAGACACTGACCGTTCTGAATACCATTCAATAGCCTCATTCACCGATAGTTGTGGAGGCGAGGTTACTTTAAAATGTGGATCGTCACTGAAGCAGCTTTACATCGTAAAGTATTGAGTGAGATATGCCCCAAAAGAACACGTGTAGTTCTAGTCTCACTGTCATTAGATCTCCCTTTGATAAGGTAGGTTAAGTTAGTTACTCAGCAGAAGTTACAAGCCTTTACAGAGTCCGTCATTAATTAGGAGCAATAAACAACCCATAGATAATACTTTTCAGTAAACTTCGGCTATCATTTTCTTACAGTCTTATAACTGGAATCCTCGTTCCCTCTACTTTTTCCGTGGGTTAAATATGCCACAGATACAGCCTAAGGATGATGCAGCTCGTTCCACAGTGATCTTCAAAGAACAGCCCCCACATGTCTCGCAAAGACGTCTTCTTCTAGATGTATTAAAAGGGGGTGCCCTACCGTAATGTTCTGCTCTGTGCCTTTCTTATCAGCTTATTCCCAATGGCAATCTCTCGTTGCACCTTCTGATAAGCAGACAGGCATCCCCAAAGGGCACGTAAGTTCCCGAAGGAGGGCAGAAATCATTGAAAAGTACTCAGTTACTCAGTTAATCATTGAAAAGTACTCAGCAATATATTCGATAACTCGTGGTATTACGAAATGTTCTGTTACAAGTAATTGCTTACCTCCACCAATAATATTTTCTAGCTCGATCCAACTCTTTTCCAATGGATTTGCAATGTCTGTTACTGCTTCTGCAAGGTCCTGGTAGGTCATGGGATCTACATACACTTTTTGTCCTTTGAATCGGCTTGGAATTATTACTGGAAATAGACAGAATAAAAGAGAGATGGAATAATTACATCACTGTGTCTGTACTGATCCCTCACTTTATTCTGGCTTGATCACTATGTTCCATAACTCGTATTTCTGTTAAAGTAAGTAACATCCTTGTAGGTCATTGATTCTCAAGCTAAATCGACCATGGCTACCATGACAAATCAGATCATGAGCATAGCTGGAGGATACTGAAGCTATCTCTGTGCACCTGGCGGTGGCCATTCAAGTTTACTTCGGTTTCAAACATTCTCTAATTCATTCTAACTGTCTATCTGCGACGGTAAACAACATTTTTGAAAAATCTTATACTTATTTAGTAGTGTTTTTACCCTCATACGGGTATATTTTACAGTAAGTCGTGTTCACTAGCACACGGCATACTTACACAACTTCAATAACTAAAACTGCTGGAACAATTGTAGTCAAGTCTATCGCCCGTCGTTCTCCCATTCATATCAACTGTTGTGTCAATGCTAAAATGCATGGAAGTTTTTCATATTGTTCCTATGAAAAATGGCCCTTAATGTGCATTGTTAACTTCACTGTACCGACTGCGAACTGGACTATGCGAGTGATAAAACATTATTGAAAGTGACTCTCGCACTAACCATGCATGGCATACCCTCTATTGCACTACTCTGTACGATGCAATGTGTGAGAATACATGTTTGACTGAAGTAGATTTACGACGATATCTATGTGGGTACGTCCAGACTTGCTGTGCGGTTATACCAATTGCATGATTGATCCAATATTGACAACCATAGAAAATACAAAGAGGGTAATTATGCAGAAGGGCAATCACACAAAGGAAACATCTGAGTGCATCGGAACCATTGACTTCTAGACATATAGCCATTACCAAATACACTGAGATCACCAAATCTGTCACCCTCTGTCGCTCTTGCCCCTTCAGCTATCTTGTTTAGTACCTCTCTGCGAGATTTCTTACAACCACAAACAATACCTTGACTGGAAAGCGACCGCGTTCGTACCAATGCTTCAAGACGGCTTATTAACAATTTCGAGTAAAGCTTATAAATCCACGCTCTCAAAAGAAGTAACAAATGTATCTATGATCTACGGCTGTGAGAGTAGTTTCTCTCTCTTATAGGTAAACAAGAAAGATCGTAATTCTTCTTTTGATGTAGATTTTATTGCCTTAGATCAGCCGTCTGCTTTATGCATCCCGCAGGCCTAATCAAGTTAAAGAGTCTGGAGATTATAGATCGCATGACAAATGTCATAAAAATACAATTCGACACACTGACTGTTTTCGCACAAATTGCAATTCAATAAATACTCGGAACACGCAGTGGGGATGTTACAGTGCCCATTTTCTGCAATAAACGGACTGTACTCAAGGGAGCTTAAAGAAACGACATATTCACAGAAAACTGACAATACTCAAAATGTGGAAACATCTATGGTAGGACGGCTGACATCGGTTTAGCTATTAAAATCATAATACACTACATTGCAAACCTCGTCGATCTAATCTGTGTTCAGGTCCTCGCCATCAGTTTTGAGAGTGTATTGGGAAAATGCGATAGCATAAGGTAAGAGGTAACTAATTTCATATTTTAGACTGATAGATTATTCTAAACAAACTATCTCTCCGCTGGGGAACGGTCACACGAATACCAGTAAATCATATCATGTGAAGCGTTCAATTTGACACAAATGAAATTTTAATATAAAATGGAAAATGAAAATAATACATCATTCTTAATAAGATAATAATTCATACACTGATTAATATTCTCTAATACAGCAAATGATCGGTATTTTATAAAAACTATATTAAATTTTACTCTGAACACTACAGCTAAGAAGAGGAAGTGACGAGACCAGATGCCCCTAAAATGGCGAACCCCGACTGCTCGTGATAACTGTTAACTAAATAAAAGCTCTTCTATATTAAAGATTTAATCAACACATTTACTTTCAATAGTTAAAGGAGAAAAGGCACACGTACATATCACTTTCGCTGAATGCAGGACTACCCATTCCCAACCACTAATTACCAAGTCATGCCCATCAACAAAATTGGCCGATCAAGTGCCAAAATCCTGCTCACCACCATCAATGTTTTCCAAGTATTGCATAAAATAGAGTTACGATGTGCAATACGATTCCGAAAATTGTGTGAACTTCTCCAAATGCTGTCTAAATGATCTATTAAAATTAAATTTCTCACTGATGTCAACGGCTTAACTTAATTTAATGGGTATCGAATACATACATGTTTCTATGGGCACTAAGACTGATGCTCTAAAATAAATCCTAGGGAAATACAAAACAAATTGAAAGACATCAAAACTATTAATAATTCGCACGAATGGTAATATAAAAGTAGCCTTGTAAGAACTGCTGTGTGCAACTAAAAAACAAATAAATATACACTTTCTGAATAAGGACACTATTTATACGCGACACAAGGCTTATACTTCCCAAATTTTTGGAAACAATTAAGAATTATGCTGAGGCTAATCCATTCTACCCACTTAATCTCTTGTCATTCAGTCTCTTTAACTTTCCATCTTTGACTTCTCAATCAAAAACAAAAGATTTACCGACTTATTTCTACTTACGGCCCTAGTTTTCGAAGTAACCAAACGTTAAGAGAACGATTTGATTGTTATCCTAATTTGACATTTTTCGTGACTCATTGCTTTCTAGACCAATCAGACCCACCCTAAGAAATTTGCAAATGTTATATTCACTTCCCTTTACATAAGGGAGAAAACGGAGTATCATACCAAAGAGAAAAGCAGTTTTTGGAATTCTTCGAGACCTCAAAAAGACTAAAGGGCAACGCTTAAGTTTTTACGGAATATATCACTGAGAAGCAACACGTGATGATATTACAATCTTCATTAAGAGTCCAATCGGTTTCCAGATTTTTACTCATAAAGTTTAACTATGAGGAGAAAAAAGACGGGTCTCTCCATCAATATCGAAAACTCCCCTGAAAACCTGTTCAACGGACTCACTAGTTCAACTTTTCATCCATGGCGAAAGATACAAGAATGTGATACATATATTTAGTATCCTCCAGGTTTTGTAACTTACAACTAACAGAAGAATACACAGCAGGTATTCAGGCACTTTCCAGTGGGTACGCTAGGGTTCGGAAGTCGCGATTCTAATTCAAATGAACTCAGCTCCACTAAAATCAATCATTACTAGCAGTATATCATGCCTTTGTTACTCTGACCCTCTGAAACGTGCACTAAACATAACCACCAAGTTAGACAGCTTCAGACAGTTCAACAGTGTCACTTGTGAAATTTGAAAATCAAATGGGCTAATCTACATTCGTAACGAAGTAGTATCCGGCTCAAGTATCTCGATCCATTCCTAATAGCGTTTAGCACGGTACAGACCCAATAAAGCCGCCATGATAATGATCAAATCCTCCCTTTGGCGATCTAACTGCCTTCGTTATTCTGAACCCCCACCCCCTCCCCCTCCTTCTTCGGCTTATGTTTCATTAGCCTGTGAGATCACCTTTAAGCGAAGGTCCAAATAGTCGGAGTCACGTACTGTTGCGTTCAACTATTAGGGATCATTTGACACACTGGTACATCTCATAGACCTTTACGGATTGTGAGCAACATATATTAACGTACATAGCAAATAATATTAAGCAAGTTAATGTTACATAGGTACACATGTTCCATATAGAACATCAATAAGTCACTCAGTAAATTTAATAAAATCACGCAAAACTACAAAAAACATCAACAATCAAGCACTACCATATCGTTGTACCAAATACCTTAATGCTTTGATAAACAATTACTTTGAGGCCTTATCCTAACAGTATCTTTTTGCAGATATTTAATAAAACATATATCAATTTAAAAACAAACTTAACGACGTTATTACATATACAAATACATTTAACTATGAAATATCCCTTTTACTTACACCACATGGCCGCCAAATGAGAAAGCATTGGATTTAGAAATCGTTCCATACTTATTTGAGATTCTAACGTGCAGCAAGTAATTGTGAAAAAAATTTCTATCTATGTCTACTTTATGGACCTTGCAATAGTACAACTCTCTGTCAATTTTAAAAGACATTGCTGTAGAGATATATAATGTCACCAACGGGATTCGAACTCTCGACCCATGCATTCATGGCGTGCACTCTACCAACTGAGCTAGATGACATCCGGTTATCACTATTTCTCTGGTCGTTACATCAAGAAATAGCTCTCTGCCAGTGCTATCTTCATCAAAATCGGCCTGCTCCTAGTGGATTAATCTCCCACAACACTAAACTAACCCACGCATTACAAAATATATTCCTCTACCTTGGTGTAGAAAATCGACTATCCCTTTTAAAAGAGAC
This sequence comes from Carybdea cf. marsupialis auct. non (Linnaeus, 1758), assembly GCA_010016065.2. Lineage (NCBI taxonomy): Eukaryota > Metazoa > Cnidaria > Cubozoa > Carybdeida > Carybdeidae > Carybdea > Carybdea cf. marsupialis auct. non (Linnaeus, 1758). Next base: position 11,451 of record JAAAKL020012913.1, read on the forward strand.
AGTTGAATCAGAGATTCCCATTACTACTGCACACATACATCCAACCACTGCCAGAATACTCGTATCTTTCAATGGCATTAAGCCAGATGATAACGATGACCTTCGAGTTACTAGAATGCCATCACAAGCAAGCAGAAACCCACTTTATTCACTTTACCTTCACACATCTGGTCCTCCTATTGACGAAATGATGCCAGAGCTATGAACTATTCATACTACAGCTAAATTCCGTTCGACTTTACCACCGCGATAAAAAATTCTGCCGTAATTCCAAACGAATATCTTCTACAACTGGCTGTGCCTGTGGTAATCTCCCAACAGCATCTTCTCATTTCATCTAGCAACGAACTGATCTAAGCCTAGGCTGAAGATTATTAGGCGACTAATTAACTAAAACATCACCATAACCCGGTCACGACATAAAGACTTAATAATCCAAGTGAAAGATAAACTCGGTTTATAAGTCTCTCACTGTAGAAATACAGTCATGAAGCCACATCTAGTAAAAGAGACTGTGATGTTCATTCAAAGCCACTCTATTGATAACTGCTAAAACAATGTATACTGATTAAGTGACAATAGATGTAGATACTATAATACTGCTAGGATCCTCGCTCAACGATTCTATTCTAAGACATGTTTACATTGAAACAGGGACGAAAATGTATCCCGCCAACACCATCGTCACAAGCTCAAAACTTCGGTAGAACTCTCTGGAAATAATAGATGTTGAGGAATACATTCTTAATCATAATTTTGGGTTCCACATTATAATGGATAAGAAGGCCTTAATGCTGGGGTTGAAAACCAGGATAATTTAACAAAGTGGAAAAGTTGAGTGAAGAGACCAAACTGCGTGAGAAAAGTGGTTGGTCACGCCTGCGAGGCGTAAATCACGCAATTTGTGAAATGCAGATTTTGACTGGTGAAGACCGATTAACGCAGGTTGTCTCTACTACCCATAGATTTTAGGTCTTTACGATAATATCTGTCAGCTACTGAAATACTTTGCGGGTTTAGTTTTATTACTAGAGTCACATCAGTTCCGCGACTTCTGAACTCGCCCTATCTTTTATTTTTTGATTTTCAACCAACGATTTCCAAACTAGACATACGCATAATGACAGAAAACCCTACCCACTTACTTACTAGACGTTTTAGGTCCGTATTTTCCCTATGTGTCGAGGTTGGAAGCCATCTGGTCACAACAACTTCGGCAGGTTTGTCTTACCCAAGTGCGTCTGTCTTGGGCGCAAGATCCTTAAGGCCTTATGTTGTCTATCCATGACATCTTTGGGCGGCCCC
>JAAAKL020012914.1:0-12755 GCA_010016065.2 Carybdea cf. marsupialis auct. non (Linnaeus, 1758)
TCTATACAAATCGGTAGATTGAAAAATAACAACAAGCAGACATGATTTTGTTGCACAAACATATTTTTGCCAGACTATTTCTTATTATACTGCCTCAGTAACGTTCTACCATGGAGTGAAATTACGAAAATCAGTTTGCAAAAGCATTAATGAGTTACTCAATTCCGTTCCAAGTTATTATAATATTTGCTTCTACGCCAATTACAAAATACGGGCTCAAAAACATTTTGTTATGTTCCAATGGTTCAGACTTTTTCATTATGATCTTATGGTAGGCTAATCGCTCAACTTGTTTTATTTTTGGTTCATAAAACACCCAAAGTTCATTTTGGTCAGCTGTAGGTGTAATTATACGTTATGTGACGGGAAATAACGTACGTTTCTTGCGAAACCTAAACGTTGCGTTGAATAACAAATTCATGATTGCGAAACGTTTCTAGCAGACACTGTTCATAACTGTCTGGAGCAAATAGGAGTGATTTAGTCACCTCATTTACACATTTTATACCAGAAAGGAACTCTAAAGTTGTTTATTACATATTATACTCTATCAGTTTAACAAATGGTGCTGTTAGTCTATTTACCAAGCTGACAATAATGATAATTGTGATTATGTCAAGTCTTTATAGTTGCGAAGGAGGAATTCGGTTCTTGAACAGCTATCCATGTTTGAGATGAATAACCACGCCCCTTTTTTCCATGTTCATAGTTGTGCTCCCCTCTGAAATTCTGACCTTTCTGCAGCAACAAAAGTGCCTCACTGCGAATAAAAAAGCCTCACTGTAAGGACTTGGATTTGATGAAGACTGAAATATCTACATCCATTTGCGACACGCTCTTTCCCAAAGACGAGATGGTTAGATCGATTCTCATATGTGAGGTTCGTGAAAGCTAGTAAATCGAGAACATTACTCCCCAGGACATAATCTTGATTAAGTAATCAATGTAGCCGATCAGAAACCAACATACATGGCGTGAACAATTGTATCTAGTGGTGTTAAAGTACCTAGGCGAAAATTGATCCCTCTTTCATGACTCCCAAGAAATTGATATGGCTCAAGTTGATTGAGATAGTATAACAATCCCTGATGCGTAGAATCAGCTGAAAATACTGGATGACAGAAAGACTTTATTTATGATCTTGTGCGATCTGAGGTACTCTCTCTGTTGGTTAGGAATAAGGGTAAGGGCTATAAATCTTGGCCATAAACTTCATACGATAGAAAATTGTCTTTTCCTCTACTTTGCCACCCGCCGGTTCGGCTTTTCTTTTAAACTGCGCGAGCTTTGTAGAATATCATGTGTTGAAAGACATGAAATTCATCCGTTTAACACCTTGTTGTAATAAAAGAGCCATAAAACTTGGCACTTGATGGCTCATGAATGCAAGAGATGAAATTAGAAACTTGGAAACATGGTTCTCTAATGAAAAGTACATTTTGTCTGTTATCACTATACATTTGTGACGTTTAGCAAGATGATTAAAAACTTGTTAGCTGCCTCAATTTTTATTCTAGTTAGTTTTTGATATGAAGGATTGACCTACGTGGTTAGTGATTAACTTAAACAGACAATAATCCGAATTCTAATTTCGTACTTTGGATTCAATGCCAGAAATAAAAGACATTTCTTTGTTTTTATTGCCAATATGGAAATGTGTTGAGACCAACTGCAAGACTACGATTATTTAACCTGCTCAATTTACAATCTAAAGCTAATTTCAAATGTCTATGGGTCCTAAGATAAGTAGGCGTCGATGAGGGCAAGATATCTCTATTATGAGAGAGACTAGCAAACAAAGCTAGTAGACGTTGCCAGTAGTGGCCTCATGGAGGAGATCAGCAGATCTAGGACCTCTAAAATAATCCAACCCCTTCTTCCTAAGCCCCAATTTATATTTAGTAAGGTCGTATAATAATCAATATGTTTGATGAAATGCCCAGGTTAACGAATAGGTACAAATTTTGATGCTATTTTGATTTGACAATTGAGTAATAAGCTTCTGCTTTCGATTTCGGCCATTCAACATTTCTAGACAAGGAAAATTCATCACTATCGGCTTTCTTGTACCAGAGCTTCCTCTCCTGAGTAAATTGACTGCAACAAAGCAGGAGGAGGGTTTAGAGACCACTGCAACTTACAAAGATGCCTTAGTTGATTCGCATATGCTAGTGCGTATGATGTGTCACTGCAAGGGTCGTTTTCGAAATATGAAAATCCTTGGCGCACTTCTTACTGCGCTAACCCAACAGCTTTGGCATGAGCCTGACCTATGTCCTTATCCCTATTTCCATTATAAACCTACGTGCAAATACTTGTGAGAAATTCGATTCTATGAAAAATTAATACCTTTTACTATGACAAATTAATGATCAAAGGATTAAATTATTAAAATTGAAAGTACACAACTATTAATGAAAATAGCCGTAGCTAACTCGTGCGCTCTTAGCAGTGGCGGCTCGTGCAAAGGGGCAAGGAGACATCACCCCACCACAAATACTCAGCAAAAGGGCTTTTTAAGTGCTCGTAGAGGAAAAAATTGATCGATTTCCAATATAAACTTTCTTGGTCATTCTTTCAATCAGTGAATCAATGTCATTGAGTTTTAAACAAGCAATGTTCGCGAGGTCTTTAGTCAGGCTGCTTGATAATTGAATGAGAGGATGAGCCTCATTTTGCTTATTGCATGATATTAGGTATGCTGACCCTCTGATCTTAACTAGAATGGTCGGTTTGCCGACCACTGTTTTCAATGATAAGATAGCGCAGAATTTCAGTCGCCCCATTTTAACAACATCAAGATTGATCGTGGCTGAAGCTAAATGTTACAGCACACTATCGACGCACACTGCCAAATCCTTACTTTCTCGTCCATTTTCGTTCATTTCATGTTCCGATGCGAATTCCAAGAGACGATTCAGTATTGGTACTAGACGCACGAATTGATGACAAGTTGCCCTGAAACAAGAGGGGCCTACTGTTTCTCATTCTTGTTGTTCGTAAAGGACGTTAGTGACAAGGCATGGACTCATGTAGGCCAAAATGACTGGAAGCATTTGCCTGAAAGAGTTCAGAAGCTTATTAAGAGTCGCACATGGACAATAGCCTTAAACTGGCTTTTTTGGGAGAGGGGGTTGGGGGGTTGACTGACATACGGTTGCAGCTAATCGAAGCTTATCGCGCCAAAATTGCGAAGCACAAAGCGGAAGTTGACACTGACCGACACGTATTATCTAGAATCTTAGATTGTTTACGTTTTGTGGCGTTTTCGAGCTTGCATTAACAGGCCATGACGAAAAAGAGGACTCAGGCAACACAGGAATACTTCTCGGACTTTTCAACTTGACGGCTCAGCCGGATTCTGTCTTAAAGCAATACTTGAACTCTGCCACATTGTTCAAAGGGACGTGAACATTACCCAGCGTAGTATTTAAAAGGAGTGGAGGAGGCCACGTTTTTAGCAGTGATACACAACAGAACGACTGATGTGTCTAATAAAGTTCAAAACATGGTTGTCTTTAGTTATCTAATTAGCAATGTGTGATATCAGCAATATCCCTAGATAAGGTAAAAGGCTCAAGATACATATTCTATATATTTAATATTGTTTGCACATTTTATTAGTGTGGACAAGTAAAGGAAATTTTGCAATACATACGCCAGAATACATGCAATCAAATTTAGTTTTATATGCAATTAGTAGGCCTAAATTTCATGTCTTTTGTATGTAAAATAGAGGAGTCAAGTGCAATGGGAGTTCTGTTACTTAAATTTTGCAAGATCTAGTGATACGAGACTTTCACAGTAAACCTTTTACTCATCAAAAGTCAATGTAAAAAAAAAGTTTGTGGCGATGTGTATAATTTATCGATTTTCTCACATCATTGTCCACCCCATCCCTTCCTCCTGCTGGTTTTTGGTTAAGGGAAAAATCTTTTCTCAAGATATTAATGAATAAGCGCTAAAACACTTTTCAAACTGTCTGTGGAAAAGTTTGTCCGAATTGGGAGCGAAGGATATAGCCTTTGGATTTTCCCACCATTGATCATAGTCCATATCATTACCGAAAAGTCCAAAGCAAGAGTTAATCCCCTATTCCTAAACACCAAAAGGAGTACCGCTTTGGCCTACCTTTGTCATGGAGAGGGATCTGACAGTGATTGAACGGTATTTAATAATATGTTACAGCATGAAGGGGTCACTTTTGCCTCTTTTGGGCTATTTCCTTACCCATTCGTAAATTAATTAAAATTGTTTAAGTATCATACTATACCTTCAATATTATCAATTTAGGCATTTTTTGAGGCTCTAGTGTAAAACCTCAAAGGACAGCCTATGGTTAAGGGCTTTGCACACAGACCCCTCCCCATCCACAGCACGCTAATGTCAATTATTTGCTGCAAAGGTAAATCACACTTCGGGTTTCCTCGATCATTCTGAGATTCTTTAACTTTCTGCTGCACCTGTGTCTAAGCATAAAAGTCCATTATTATTTTGAAGTTTAGATTCTGTAACATAGGATTTTATGACACATTATTATTGATATCATACTGACATAAAATATGACTCCTGATAACTTTGTGAAAGGTTCCATCTGAACTCGCCAGCTGGTGGTGGGAAGGGGGTAGTACCATGAAGAAGGTGGAAACTTTCTCAATGGTAAAACCTACCCCTCTGCTGATGGGACCTAATGAGAAAATTTTTTTCTGCCAAACTGTAAGTACTTTTTAGTTCTTGTTCAGATGATGTGACCAAGGAGAAGTTACCCCTTCCCAAGAAGTTGAATATGCCCGGAATGAAATGCACGGTTTCGAATGGTTCTATTCTAGCACTTGTTAAGGTATGAGCTTTGGATTTAGCATGAAAATTGCCCCACCACCTTTTTGCACCCACCAGCCACCATCGCGTCCTTGTAATTGATGACTGAAGATATTGTCGAATTAATTCATTGACCTACGTTTACAAGTGCCTATCGACGCATTGCTCTGACACTACATATGTCTTACTAACACCGGATCAGGTCGGTTGAGATTTGAATTCGGATTTGTACATCTCTATCCCCTACAACATTTTTTCTACTACAGTCTTTCCCTGTTTGATTACTAGTTGCATTTTTGAGAATCGTCTCGCTCCGTTCTTAAGAACGTGGAAGTGGAATGAAAGCTACAACGCTAATAAAAACAACTTGTGATTTTATCGGTGGAATCTATTTAAGAAATTGACGATGGTATGTTATACATCATCCCAGAATGTCATGGTTCCTCCTACATGTGATTTTTTTTCTTTCGATAGTGCTTCGACTAAACACAGAACAGTAACTTGCATCTTTGAGAAAACATTCAATTCTACAGATCAAAAGTGATCATGCAGCAGGTTGCATAATCAAGGTTGCATAATGCGGAGATATAGCAAGGAGGGTTTTGAAATACGGCCTTCGTCTTACATTGAGAACAACGACGGCCGCGTATTCCATACCTTGACTTTGCCGTAATTATGCTCTACAGTCTTAACTATTATCTGATATAATTCTACAAAGGTAAAATATAGGACTTTGTGTAAATAACTATATAAATAGAAGCTTGAGAAGTGAACTACTAAGATACATAAAAAAATAAATATAAATAATTAGTTACCTCTTGAATTTCTGCCAATGAGTGTTGACCTTGGATAAAGGATTTATGGGTACTATAAAACTGAACTGACTAAATCTAGTGCCACAATGTTGTATTTTGACAATGGAATTCACTGCAACTTAACTTAGTATAATTACTAGTTTGAATGTAGATTTGAAATTTGTCGACTTAGACGTGACACTAAAAGGTACAGGGTCAATACAAAGGGAGGTAGGGAGGAAGGATGACTGTTTCTAACCTCCTAGATAGTCCTATCGAGAAAAGAGTTGCAGACCAGACTGTCCATTGATGAAATAAATCACTGTCTTGCTAAGGCAGTTGCGTCATTGAAAGGTTAACACAAAGTTGCACATGTTGTGGGGCTCTCGTAGCCTTCGACTGCATTCACAGTTGTAGGTTTAGATCAAAGGAATTTGCGCTAATTAGACATCATCAGGGGAAACAATACGCAAACCCGATCTTTGCATTTACACTACAAATGAATTTACAACGTCTGAGATTGCTTAGAAAAGGCACTGTACAGACTTAAGAGCCCCCGATGTTGGTGGGAGGCTAAAGTCATGTCCCCTCAATGTTTAAGGAGTCTATGCTAATATCAAAGGTTTTGCTATTTAAAAGTTAGATAATGTTGTTAAAATTATTATACAAACATCTAAATTTTTATTTGAAGCAATTTTAATCAAAGCGTGTTCAAAGAAAATATTTGCCTTCTTCTTACTAAGCAATCACATTCTAACTGTAACGTATAACTTACTTCTGAGCTGGGGAAAATAAGCAATTTTTATAATCTGAAGCCAGCGTGAAAGTATTCATGTTTCATCATTTATTATAAAAATAGAGCGTATTGCATATTTTGATGACAACGAGGGAAGGTACGAATATCGTCCTTTTCTTGGTCAGCGTCGTAAACGTAGAGTCTCTCTGAAAAGGCAAATAGGTCTTCAGAAATGGAAGATAATGAACAACTTACAAAAACATTTTGTGCATACTCTTTCTATTTTGCCAAACAAGTTGGGGTAAATTCAAACATGTCATTTTGTTTATAAAAAGTGAATGTAGTATCAAATCTTTTCTTGCTCTGGCACATCATGTGATTCTTCTAACATTTGTTAACAATTTTTGACAAATATTTATTCTAAATAAATAGAAATAATGTAGCTGTGTTATAAAATGTTTAATGCCAAAGCAAATTACACTCCAGAAAATGAATTTATACAGTGTTTATAAGAAACAAGTCTTTTGGTTTTAAATTTATTATTTTTGTATACGCAGCTTATAACTTGAAATGAATGATTTCTCAAAACTAAAGATTTAAAACTGTAGTTCGTTTTCCAGACTTTTTTCTTAGTTAATAAAAGGAATGTTTTCGTGCGATGAAATAGAACTATGAGCCTGCACAGAACTATGCGTTTATTGTTGTGTAGTATTAGAGCGGGTAGTGCTGCTTTGATTCATATCATTGGAGAATTTTTAAAGTTAGGCCATCAATACAGTGGGATTAAATTGATTCGTTGTGACACAGGCAACCCATGGCTTTTAATAAGTTCTCGTTTGCCACGATGACACAGGTTAACCTGTCCGACTTTCTTCTCCTTTTACAACATGCCGACAGATGATGATCAATTACTACTATCTGTCATATACAGATGTGGATTGAGGATTGCATTTGCTTCTCCCGTCAGCAAATAATTGCTTAAACTTTTTTTAGGTTTGCTTCTAGATCAATGGAAGCGCCAAGGCATTCCACGACCCATAAATTTATCATTACATACCCAGTTTCAGGTAGAGATTATAAAGGAAATTGCTCCTAGTGGCTATGTACCAGTCATCTCCTTAACTCTTAAAACCACAAGAAGGCTGCCGAAACAGCGGGTTGACTAAAGCTATTAAATTCAAATACGTTTGCTACATCTTTCTCGATAACTTCATAAAGCTTTCTTACTCTAATGGTACTTGAGAAGTTTTCATTAATCTTTCTTGTCTATCAATGGCTTTACAACCTAAGAATCTGCAGACATTTGAAGGAGTTGTGATCTAAATATTGACAAGCCCCGTATGCGACTTTTTATCAGTGTAGTGTAATCTTTGCTTTAAGTGGTAACTGATCTCCTCTTCTTAGACATAGTTCATTGTGTTCCTTCTGTATCTCCACAACCCTTGTTTGCATTAGGGAGACTTGATAGCAATCGACTGAAACTCTAGTCTAGAGTAAGTGCAACTTATTAACCTCCAGAGACTTAAGCCTTAATTCTTGGCACAATACTAGTCTAGGATTTCAAGCAGCAGGCTGATCACTAAATAATTATAATCCACATAAATATGAATTTAGGAGCATGGAAGACCCCCAGCTCCATCTGAAAACGTCTCTCAAGATTGTGTGCTTCCGAGCAGGGAGAGGTAAGACAGGAAACACCGTCTCGTGGAAAAATAATTGAGAGCTTCATCAATATTGCCCATAGTGCAGAGAGAATGAGGACATTATGATCCTAGCTACAATGATGTTGACATTCTGTATCGACCTTGTGCCACCCACCTATACATCGCCGTCTTTCCCTGCTTTTCGTCATATCTGTAAGATGTTCGGTGTCAGTCTCTTTAAGTCGCGCCTTATTGTTTACAACATTCCACAAAACCTAGCAAAAATAAATTACAATGTCCTGGCTTTAGACATATGAACATCATATCAGCTAAATATTCTGACGCTTGTCACACATACATGAATACATACATACATACATGCATACATACATGCATACATACATGCATACAAACATGCATACAAACATGCATATATACATGCATACACACATGCATATACACATGCATACATAAACAGTACCTAAATTCTCAAAAAGATTTTCCTAATACGCAGATACCTTGTAATTTACCTTGTAATGTTTTATCACAGTATACGGAATCACAATGATCTGCAGATTTAACCTCAAGTGGCATTCATCTAAAGTTGGTTGCTTATTTGAAGGATGAAGCCAATGCTGGGTGGGAGCTTAATCAAGTATGATGTATACAAATAACAAGATAACGTTATACTTGAATTTTAATGCTATAAATTCATCTCAATTATTTTATCGCAGTAGTGATATAAACAAGTAGCTTTTATCCTATAGTGTGGCGTCATTGTGGTTTGTGAGGTCATTGCTAGATAACTTTGCCAGCTTGCTTGACAACAGTGATTCACAGTGCCACTACTGTCATTCGGCACAGTGATTGTTTTGCTATATACTATTCTAGAACATGATTTAACAATTGCTGATCAAAACGTGGATGTGGGTCCTAATACTATAAAATTTGATGGACTTAAGTCTTCTGATAGATAGTTGTCTATATCTAGCAAAGGTTTCTGTGTGATTGTCAATTAACCTGTCACTGTTGCCGTGATTGTTGTTAAATAATCTAAATCTACCATAATACACCAACTGCTTTTAATGGAGCCCTCTTTTCCCGTTAGTCCTTAGCAGTGCAATATCTACACAAGTTATACGATATTCCAATGTGTTGTTCCTTCAGTTTTGAATTGCTGAGTATTTCCCATGCAAATTCAGCAGTATTAATCCATGGTGTGTATATCATGACGCGACGCCTGCTCTCCACTTTATGTAAAAGCAATATAATATAACTAATGATACGCAACAGAGCCAACTGACATGCAATATAATCAATGAAGTTGATCTAACTGAAATGCGGAGGGAAAGTGTGACGTCACGATTTGAAAATGTTTCAATAATGGAAAAAATACTCAATTTTCATGCTGCCCTGTTAGTGAGAACACCAATGGCCAAAATTGAAAGTGTTGCCTTTTTCCCAACACCGAGATATCAGCTTTCAAAGTTTGAATCTCTCTTAAAAGACCTTATAATTTGATACTGGTTCCCAACGTTAAAGTACCAGGGAATATTTAACAGAGCTTTGACCAGACGTTTTTAAGATTCAAACGCCTCTAGTTTAAACACTATATACACTACAGATCTGGTATTTTGGGAAACTATTCCAGGCTGCCATAACAGGGTTGCAGTTAGATATCTGTGGTCAAATCGTTCTATTCCCAAACTGTTGATTTGTGACGTCATCACTTTCCCTTCACATCACAGCTGAAATCCAATATTATGAGTAGGCTTGTGCAACCTGTTTTAGTGTACTTCAGCCCGAATACTAGTCCAGAGTGCAGTCAAATCAATATCTAGTAAGAAACTGTATAAAAAGTACACATATGCTAGTAACATGCACCTGTAAAGATTGATGGTGATTTTGAAGCCGTTAACTTCAATCTATTTTGTTTCGTAATGAATTTCATTGATTCCCTTAACGCCGAATTTTTCATCAATAATCTTCTTTGTCTTTCGGTTTTTTCCTTTTTAGGGGTCGCCACAGTGGAACAACCTTTTCCACTTTGCTCGGTCGTTGACGTCCTCCATCTCAACACCAGTAAAATTCATATCCTCCTTTACAGCATCTTAAGATCTCCCTCCTCCTCCCTCCAGGTTCCATTCTCAATACTCTCTCCCCTGTATGTTCGTACTCTCTTCTCTGTACGTACCAGAATCCTCTTATCTATCCTCATCGCATGTGTTGTACCCCTGATATATTGGTTTTTAGTCTTATCCATTCTGGTCACTCCCAGGACAAACCTAAACGACATTAATTCAGCCACTTCCAATTCTGGTTCCTGCTTTTTGGTCAGTCCAATCGTCTCCAAAACAATACAATGTTGCTGGCCTTACCAACGTCTTATAAATCTTTTCCTTTACACTTAATGTATTGTCTTTTCTTCACACATTCTTCAATGGCAGAAATAATTGAAGGAAATGTAACACTCCTAAAACCTGTTCCATGTTATACTTCTTCATTGTTGTTCTTTAAGCCATCATTGCACATGTTATTTTAAAAAAGACCTGGTCATTTGTACTCTAAGTCAGGGGAAAAGATCTCGAAACAAAACCATACAAGTTGAAGCTACTATAAGACATTTGGTGCATTGACTGAGGCCTGTTGAGCTTATGCTAAACTAACTAGTGTTTCGATGCTAGAAATAGAGCATATGATATTCGGTTGTACCATATCTGAGTTATCAGAGCAACACGCTTCAAAGACATTGGTTTAAATCCAGATGTGAAAATATATTGTATTTCTCCGGAACATTCAAAAATTGTTGTTAACTTCGCTGATGATTTCTTGACGAAGACAAGCATATCACCAACTATGGCGGAAACAAAAAAAATACGCTCTTATTGCAACATACTTCATTTTCTTAGTCTTCGTAATATATCCCAAGCCTTACGGTGAATAAGAACATCGTACTCTAGGCAATTTGAAGGTCAGCATGTGTATCCTTTGTAACTTGCTCTTGAAAGAAATGAATTTACAGAGAAATATACTTTGTCAGCGCCCATTCTACAAATTGGAACTCATGCTCTTTCCACAACGTCGGATCGTGTCGAAAATAGTAGTGACTATTAGAGAGACAAAGCACCGCCAAGAAGCGAACCTTGGACCCACAACATCACAAGATGTTGCCCTGTCAACTTACAACATTGTGAAAATCTAAAGTAGAACGGTATACCACAATGGTTGTTGAAACCCCAACCACATAAAAAAATACGCATACAAAATCAAATGATTGTTTAATACCGATACGAACTAATCCAATGAATCTACTGTCCCTAACAATTCTTATGTTTCATGAACATGCTTACATCTTGGACAGACGTTAACAAAACCCAAGACATTCCATTTTCTTATTCTTCATGATAAAAAATTGCCATTACAATTTCTGTTTCTTGTTGATAAAGCCATGGGATTTTTCTTTATTGGCATCGGTTTTTCTTCATTTGTAATGCTACAGTCATGAACATTATCGTCATCACTATCATTGCTATTATATTTATTACTACTATCACTGTAATTTTACGTAGATATACCATATCTTGTCCCGAACTGAAAACGAAACACCGTGAAAATATTTTACCAACTCATCAGAACGTACACAGCAATAAGATTATCAGGGCTTGACAGTCTCTCCTGTAACATCTCTGCCAAGTAACATATTTTATGCACGTCAAGTACTAGTGTTTGGCCTACTAAACAGAACAAATCTTAAATGATGGAATATTTTATTCAACGGATTGTGCCAAAGCTGTAATGAACCTGATACGCGTTTTCATATCCTTTCGCACTGCAGGGAACCCCTTGGCAGTTATATGTCGAGCATGATTCAGTGACGCTAGTGCATAAATATTCATAGATGCAATAAAAAGATCACAAGCACCTTTGCCGATTTCCCGGCAGATCAAATGTTCCGGTGCTCATCTGATCTGTTCCTAATCAAGGCCATTAACTTTGATGAAACTGTAATTGTAGGGGAACTGACAGTTTGCTCCAAGCTGTACACTCAAAGGTCAGGAAGACTTAAAAAGAGCAAGGATACAGCCCATTGCGAGATGAGCTTTTACCCTGTTACAATAACTTTTGAATTCAAATAGTTTGTTGGTGGTACAAAACAATAAAACTGCGCGAAATAGTGAAAACATTTTAGTACTGAAAAGCTTTTCAGTACTAAAATGTTTTCGCTATTTCGTGCAGTTTTGACTTTTGAATTGTGTCAGTTTAATCAACTACACTTCGATACGTCTGTAAATCGGCCGAGGACGAACTACGTGATGTATTGCAAGAATTAAACGTAAATGTTATAAATGCATTGTTTGTGTACTTGTGTGCAATCAGTACTACCAGCATCTTCCTTCCTTCTCTAAAGGAGTAACAAGGACCGGAATAATCCTGAAGTATTACGGTTTTACTAGATGTAAATAGCGGTTATATACACGTTTTATCCCCAAATGGTTGAGCATGATAATAGACCAGTTGTTTGCAAAGACATTTTAATGAATATAGAATAATTGAAGTGAAAATCATCCAACTGTTTTTAGTATTCGTCACTTATTTAACCTATAGATATAATCAAATCTTTGAAAAACATCATCATTATTATCATTGTTATCATCATTGCCATTATTTGATTGCAAGGGAAAGCAATTGATGTCCATCTCCAAGCGATTTGATCCTAGGTGAGGGCGTTTATTTCTCTATTACACTTGCTTACATGATACTTGA
>JAAAKL020012916.1:0-12753 GCA_010016065.2 Carybdea cf. marsupialis auct. non (Linnaeus, 1758)
TTCTGTTATACCTTGTTTTGATATTTTCATTCAAAATGGCTTTTAGTATTTTCATTGAAAAATCCAAAACAAATTTTCTGTAACCGACTAGTTTCTATTGTTTTACTTTCTGTGAAATACTGTGGGGAAAGCATTGGTTTTAGGCTATTCCGGCTCGTCAACCTCTGGCTCGTCAATTGAAATGATAATCTTGATTTCTATTTATACAATAATTGACATTGTGTCATTGGGAGAAAAATGTAAAATGGAGATTGGCTTTAATACCTTCGTCAGGTAATTTTTTCCTACTTGAAAGGAAAAAAGAATGACCTGAAAATACATTTCTGCAACCGGCCAGATCCCATGGTTCAAAAAAACTAAAAATACTTGAAAAATAATCAAATAATTGAAACAAAAATAATTTCAAACTTTCACTCATGATGGTTTACATTATATATATATATATATATACATATAGTATACATAATTGGTGTCTCTTTCTATACATATATATATTGTTTTTTGTTGTATATATACATATATATATATTTTTGTTGTTGTTGTTGTATATATACATACATATGTATAAGAAAGAGCCAGACTATTTTCATGTGTTGGTTTTATGTAGATTTTTTAAAAGGCTTATATGTACATGAAACTTTAAAAGATTGCAAAAGCACCTTGGGTTAAACAATGAAGCTTGCTTTCTCCTATGGGATGATGTTGCAAGGTAAATTTTAGTACAAAAGACACATAACACAACAGGCAAATTAGTTCATTAGTAGGCACTATATATGGTACATAAAACAGCTTGCTCTCATGTCCTGAAAACAATATTTACAATCTGTAATATCAAAATAATTGGCTTTCATGGAAACAAAGCAAAATTAGCAAAGTTTTACAGATGTAAAACATGCAGACTTCCTTCCACAAGGCTGGTTTTTACATAAATTTGATTATATTTGCAAGTAGAGTTTTAATGAGATTGTTTCTGTTCATCACATTAAAGCTACCACTTGGGCGTGTAGAATAATCTCATATTTAAAAACTACCCTCCCACATAGCTTATGGGGCCTTGTGCAGCATTAAATCTATTAGTTAGCATAAATTTTAAAAAATTTTCTCAGAGACTGGAAAGCAATTTTAATTAATTCTGATTTTCATCATCAATCAAGTACTCTCTAAATCTATCTTTCGTTTTCCCACAATGCATCTCCAAACGTTTTAATTGCGTTTCTCTGATTTCACCACACAATATAAAATAGGGCTGCCCATCAATGGTATACACCCATTTCATTCAATGTAAATTCCTTCACAAAAAAACCACGAAGTTTATAGGTTACATAACCTACATAGAATTTATCATACTACATAGCTTAGTGACTGGCTATTAAGTTGTTACGAAAATTGATGTGACTCACTTTAGACTAAATAAATATTTATAGTTGGTATTTGTAGTTGGTGGAAGCTGTAAAAATTCTCATTTATCCCATTTAGTAATCAGGCAATTTAGTCCCTTATCCCCAATAGGTTAACAATGGTAATTATCTACCATGTCCTCTTTAAAGGTGTAATTGCAACTAGTGCCATTTAAACATTGTGTTGATATAAAAGAATCAGGAAATATTACCTGTACTCATCGCAGACATGAATATTATGGCACGTAGATCAACTATACTTTCCTAAATAAAGTTAACTGAAGCTAATAATGATATACTCAATATTCTCAGTTAATTTTACGGGCCTCGCATAGATTTCAAGCAACATAATCAAGATGAAATGCAAATCGACAAGGGTTGAATACCTAGCTATGCCTGAGACAGTCGATCGTAAACAAGTGCGCCTGAACGAGGTCTTGTGTATTCTCTGACATGAAAATGCAAAATGGTTTTCCTGTTCGACAAAAACTGCAGTATAGCCCGCTGTGCGAGTCAACACTGATTGCACTATTACCCTTGGAATTTGCATGGGGAAGTAGATATTTTTACAGCAACTTAGTATCGAGAATAGCAACTAAGATTTACCACTTACGGGAACTGAATTTGAAAATAAAACATGACGCAAGAAATCAGGCACTGTGGTAAATACATGAAACAATAGTCTGCAAACAATGGTGCTTGTTCTGTAGAAATGGGTGGAACAGAAACATGCTGGATTCATATTCCTGGGTTAAATAGAAATCCCAGACCTTATAGTCACATTTAGCAAACAAGATTTCCTTTTCCTTGGTGTTAAACTATAAACAGTGCAGCAAGAGGTATTTATAACTTCGCTCAGTGGGCCGTAACGATGAAAACAAACTCGATCTAGTAAACATTCAACAAAAATCTGCAAACCCTATTGCAAACTTATATCTACAGAAACCAATGATCGCAAATTATCGATCTTTAATCTGCACTAGCAGCTAAAACTTTAACAAATCTACCCAAGCATCTTGGGCGTCGAGTTAAATGAAAATATTTTACATGTATTGTAAGTGGTGATAATTCATCCAGCTGTTTGCCCCGATATTTTCAGCTATATTTTAAATGCAAACGGTGGCTACCTCAATATGGTTCTTTGGAAATAAGTGTTCTCTCAGTCGAAACCTTCTTTCGTATACCAAGAACTTTCATGAACAATTAACGGACTATGTGCTTTTTAACTCGAATTTTAATTTAAATTGTGCAGAATGTGCAGGGCATTGCAATTCGAACACTTCGAAAATCTTTATAAAACGGAGCGACGACCTTAAAACAATCTAAAACAATATCTTGAATCTTAGCTTGCGTAGCATTAAAAACGGATCTTATCATAAAAATACAACATCCATGCAAACTTAAGGTCAGATTTCACGTTTATGAGTAAATAATGACCGAAAATTGCCCGATCAGGATTGAAATAGTCTAACGACTAGGTTAGCATGTTTAAAAGATCTTGTATCGAGGACCGAACACCGAGATCGTGTCCCTAAAGATAAGACATAAAAGCTATTTTCTCGTGTATTTCTAGTATAGTAGCAGTCCTAAGATCGACGCGATGATCAGACCTGCTATCATTCGATGATGGACACAATCTTACAACAGCTTTGCCGAATCAAGTTAAACAACTAGCAAGACTGCTCTTGTCCAATGTTGTACTACAACTGACTTTCACATAACGACAACGAATGTATAGAAAATCCCCAATATGGCAAGATCTAAATCGTCAGTCATTAAGAAAGTTGGAAGAAATCACAAGAATAGTCTAGAACCATTCGTAAACACTATCCATACAGGTTTCGATGGATAATTACTTTAAACCCACGTATTTATCTTCTCTGCAAAAGCTGAGCTACAATTTTGGGTTTTGGTCTCCAAAATACACTTGGAGTAGAGTAGTGTTCGCAAATCTTCACTGGAAATTAACAAACGCTTACTAAGTACCAAATAATTTAACGGCAATTCAATCTCTGGAGGGGAAGCGCTTTATGACTCAATTATAATGTACAGAAGATTCTATTACTGGCACTTCGCTTTCCAAAAAACCAGCTGACATCTTCAGTAATGCCATGTAGACTTGAAGCATGACAAAATGGCGATAAACATCAGTGCTTCTGCGCGCAGGATAGCTTGTTTTTCTAAGTACACCATCAAAAGGGTGCTTGAAATACTAAGATGCACTTACGTCGTCCCACTTGAGAAAACGATCTCCTTTCGTCAGAGTACTTGCAACTGAGATAGGCTCCAATTTTTCGGCCACCACTCCAGCTCCCGCCATCTTTTGTGTCTGATACAGGTTTGACTTTTTGCTTCAAATTAAAAATTCTCCCTTGTTAAGCTTGCTATCTGATTGGTTTATACCCAAACCAATCACAAAGACAACGATTATCAAAACATTGCATGAGGAGGTGGCGGGTACACCACTTCCATATTTACTTCTGACTAAACAAAGCTCTTATGCATGTGCTGCAAACACATCACCAGTCACAACAATTGCTCTTTTATGGATGATTGCGCATGAAACACGTGTTTTCTTACAAAGGAGACCCCTTGGTGGCAAGGGTTCGATAGCAGCACTAGACGTTTCCACGACCTTTCTTTGAGTTCGTTACACTGACCCAACTCTATGAAATTAGAGGAATGTGAATGAGCTAAAATATTTTGCATTGTTAAAGCTCCGATGTATATGTACATATATGGCACTGTAATACGTATCAAAAGCTGCGTCTGGAAACAAATGTCTAATGCCATTTGGGACAACATTTAGTGATTCTTGCGAATATTTATCCCTCTCCCCCATCCCCTCCCCCATCACCCCCATTTTAATGCCACACAAATTATTGTCAACCACCGCCATAGTAAATAAATAAATTTCCCCTCAAAACATTTTAAATCCTTTTTTATTGGCTACAACAAGAGAGTAGACAATTGTTAAATTTTCTTAGAATTAGAAAAGCTTTGAGAGCCCCGGGGGTAAGGCTGATCCCCGAGTTCTTGACCTACTTAGCTATAATAGTTTCAAAAGAAAAGATCCGGTTGACTCAGCAGTTAAATAGACCATATTTTGAAAGAAAATGGGGAGACCCCATGATAATGATCGTGTTCAATGTTCTACTATATTATGCAAGCCAATGCTCTAATACAATTTCAAGGCTTGTTTGAACTTTACAAACAGCTGTTGTCCTCCCTAAGTTTGGTACTTGTTCAATCAACAGCCACCTGCTCCAAGTGAAATTGCACCTCAAAGGCTCCAAAACATTTCTGTCGTTGCAAGCTAGCCGCCATTTTTGAATCAGAAATCAATAGAAGACTGCCACTGTACAAGAGACTATGTTTAGGAGTTATATCAAGACATGTTTCAAAGTCCAGAAAATAAACAGCTATTCTCTCCCGAGTCCAAAGTCTTGCATGTTTACTGCTCTTTGGGTGGAGGCAGCTTTGCCTACATTTTGTACATTTAATGCTTGAATCTCACTCGTCATGACTTCACTCTGTATTGTCAGACTAGTCTGCATTGTCTCTATCGAAGCCGTTATTCTCCTAATTCCATTGGAGAATGTCCATCCTGGAAAAGTACGTCTGAAAGCCACTTGAAATAACACAGTAATTTCTTTACTAATTTTCTGAGAATATGAACCGCTTCCTGAAAAAGAGGCTTATCGTCAGCTCGTTATCAAAGAAGGGGAACCTTACTTTTGCTATTGAACTAGAAAAATCCATGGATTTCACATTCTAAATCTGTTCTGGATTTCGCAATTTTCAATGTCAATTCCTATCGAATATTTATCTTAGATTGCCATCGATATCCATCCGATTTAACTACTATCAAGGACCGGAAGAATATTTTCGAAACCAAATAAATTTCCAAGAGTAAAAGAGAACAGAGTGTCATAACATGGACTGTTTTCTAAATGGATTTAAGTTCTGACCGCGAGAAAAGCAAAGCAAAGACCGAATATCAAGGAAAAGTGAAATTTCCATTAGTCCTAAGAAAGAGCAGGACACAAAGGGATGTGCTCTTGGGAGTGCCGCAAAGCTGCGGAAGATCGATGACAATATCTCTGTTTCGTTTCACAGGTATTACATATGCGCATCCGGCTACAGTAGATGGATCGGACGAATCGGTTTGTGGAAATCGGATTATCGAAAGTTCGCAGTCTGACGACTGGCAGCATTATTCTTATTGCCTTGAAATTTTAGTTTCAGTACTAACGGATAAAGTAAGATTCAGTAAAATTGGTCAATGACTCGAGATGAAAACATGTAGATAATCAGGGCATAATGAATCCATCTTCAAACAAATAGAGTTATATCTCAGCGTCATTGACAGAAAAAGAAGTTGATCGTTTGAGAGCAGAAATGAAGCTTAACCGGAAGACATGGGTAAGATACTAATGTGTTATTAAAAAATTATCATCCATGATAAAAACGATACTGCTGCTAGACACAAGAATCTTACGTGCCCCTTCCCTAGCATCTCCTCATATTAAAGGTGTATCGGTTTCAGAAAGTGGACAATGAAGTAGATTATAATTTTCAACGATAAACGACACAGGCTGAAGAACACTTTAAGATCTATGTGCTGTTAGAGAATTCCATGTAATAATACGAGTTGCAGCGAAATAGCATGTTGCTCCTGTTCTACGTAGACTAATCATACAACAAACCTTGATATGTCCACATCAAATGGAAATCGGTTTAGAAATGAAAATATTTTAAGTATTCAACAAATACAAAGTAAGGAAAGGACAGCTGCTTAACCGAGGTATAATCGAGGAGGAAATATCGATACATTCTCATGCTGAAAGGGCTTCCATTCGTAGACCATCCCTCAAAATGGGGGGGAGCCATTTGTTTAAAGTGTTGTTCTCCACAAGACTCGAAACTCAAGGCTGAGAAGAATTGTGTCTTTGTTACTCGAATATCAGTTAGTTGCAGAATGCACTTTTCTCAAGCTCATACCCGACTACACTATTCCTTTGAATCCCCGACTGTTTACTTACCTAAATCTTGCTGCCCTTGTCTTAGTTGACACAACGGTAGACGTAATGTCTAGAAATCTCGCGAAGCGGAATCTTGTGGATAAATACACCATAATCCGTAAACCTCCAGACATTTCATACTATTGTTTGCAAGTAAGCACTTGACACCGAGTTTGATAAGTGTGTGTCAGTATTCTTCTAATAAAGCTAATCTATCCATTCTTTTACCTTGCTGTCACCGTCTTGGTAAGCAAGATTGTTAGGCATCCCTTCACACTTAATCAAAAGACTTCATCCCATAGTGACAAAACAACACAAATGACAAAAAACGAGTCACGGAATTAGGACTTCCATACAGCTCGTATGTTCAGTAGATGGAGCTGTCATGCTTAAAAGAGAAAAATTATACAGACAAAAATTTACGGTAGCGTCCCTTAAAGATTCTCTAAGTAAACTACCTAGTGTATAAGACTGTGACATATTTTTAGAATGGACTTTTCCTTTGAACGTTGGCATTAGAATGTGATTAAAAGAACAAGCACGCCCTCTTAGAAACTTTACAAGTAGATGGGAATCTTTACATGGCTGTCAGATTCAGATCAATAAAAGACTCATCTGTGATGGAGACTGCAATAGCAATGAAACCAGGGGGCTCTGGATCAGTGGCCCAACCACTTTCTACAACATAAAAATCTATTCTCTTCTCTATTTGGCATTTATGTCGTCTTGCGTACCCTAGAGCCGAGGTGGTTGCGCCAAATTGACGGGTATTTTGGCAAAAAAAAGATAGGCCTACTTCTAATGTGCGCAACAGCATTTCAAAATCTGCAGACTAGTAGTTCCGAAATGTTTCATTTGCAAGAAAGCAAAAAATACCATTATACCATCATTATTATTATATATTATATATTTCATTTGTAAGAAACAAAAAGATACAATAATAATATTATTCTCATTATTCATATTATTATTATTCTCCTCAGGACCAGAAGAAAAACATCAGAAATGGGCCAAAATAATTAGAGAATGGACAACCAGAGAGGGAATCACAGGAAGAAGAAGACCACGAAGGATAGGTCGGTGAGATGACATTGAGGTGGATGGCAAGTGGATGCATATGGCATGAGGTCGCACAGCTTCGAAAGATAGGTGGAGTTTATCTGTCACAAGCGCATGTCAGGCTAAAATATATGGATGAATGAATGGATGAAAATGTGATTTTCCCTTTATATCTTTCTCGTAAAAATGGAGAGGTAAGATTAGGTTAGGTCTAAATTGAACTCTGTTGTTTCTATGCCGTGCTCTCTAGATGTACTTAAAGACCTTTGGAAAGTACAAACCTTTTCAAAATGTATTTGGATATCAGCATTAAGTTGAAGTAAACTTTTGAACTACCATTCTCTTGGAAAATCGAAGGTTAGCTGATATCCTACCAAATCCGTTATGTGTGTGGCTCTACGGCCCCTTGGCCCCTTGTATCTTGGAGCCTGTCGGCTCGTAGTTTCGTACCCCCATTGCCCTTCTACTGTGTGACTCTTTAAGAGTTTGTAACATTTCTTGAATAAGATAATAATAAGATTGAATAATCTCCCAGAATTCGAAACTAAAGCACCTTGCGAAAACTGGTGCTATTTAGGCATCGGTTTACAAAAGCTTTCTCGTTTGTGCTTCCTGCTCAAACAAACAGAATTCCCGATACCGCTGACCTCACCGCGCATATATTCACGAGTTCTGATATCAGATATTTAAACCATGTTCATAGGTCTAAAGAATTGAACCATTTATAATTAAGTCAAGATCACAGTAGACCTTACAATCAAAACAGCAACTTTAGACACGGGTTGGTAAGATCCTTTAACTGAGGTACAATTCTTTTATGCCCATCTCATTATTCATCATCCCTATTATAGGCTTATAGAATAAAAGAAGTGGTTGCACATTGCTATATACTTTCGCAAACAAACTTATTCGAATACTTACAACCCTTCACACAATATCTAAAAGCTTGAAATGACGTCAGACATTTTTGTGGCAATTTGTCTCTTAGTATCATCTAATCTATTTAACTACTTAAACCAAGGATTGTTTGTTAAGTATGTGAATTTCTTTCGACGGCCTCGATCTGAATCTGAGGATAGGTAAACCGCTCATTAAACGTCACTGCTTCAATTTATTCCTTTCTCCAATAAGTTGTCCTTGACTTTGAAAGCTACCGTCTGCAGCTCTGCAACGATAAGCAGTAAGGTAGAGGACATTTTCTTGTCTGCAGTATTTATATGCTTACTACATTTTCCCTGACGGAGCTCCAATGCAGATCTTCTATTTCTACCAAAGAAATACTATTCCTCTTCAGCATTTGAGCACCAAAAGGAAGGACAAGCAACCAAGTACTCGTATGTGATTGTAGATAGGGAGTATCGAATTGCATTTATAAAAATTTTCACCTATAAAATCCTATTTTATTATACCCTCAACATTTTAAGGAAACCATAAAAAGATCCGAAGCTTACATCAAATTACCGCTTCCCCTTTGATGAAGGTTTTAAGGTTATTTCCCATTGTCAAAGACTAGTTCATACATTTCTCTTCTAAACAAGGGCTTAAATAATCAAGCAGGAGTTAATGACAAGCTGTTTAACCCTCTACAGAAAAGTGTAGGGGCAAAAGCTTAATTTGAAAAGATATATAACCACTCCCCATTTTATCGCAAGTCCATTTCCCGTTTTAATGGCATATTATAGTCATATAATTCCATGAAAGTCACTTGATTATGACCCTCTTCTCCTAAATAAAGAACAGCACACCTAAAAGGAATCTATATTTCGAACAACGTTTCGCATGTGAATTCCTCAGGTCAATAGGAAATATTATTATTGAACTCAAGCAGTTACAGTATGATGTATTTTGGTGAAACTGCCAGCTGTAACATGGTACATTTCAAATCGAGGGTATGCTATTGTTGAAATTACAAAGCAAGGGTAGGAGGAGGGATAACAACAAGGGAGTGGGCGTACATAACAAGCACAAATGTATGTTGGGCCAAAGAACATTAGAAAATCATAACGACTTTACAAAGATGCATAGCAGGCCAATTCTGGTTCTTTTTTTAAAAGGAGGTCCAGGGGCAGGATCACTCTAGCAAATTTTGAGCTATATTTAGTGTCTAGTGTACTTTATTATAAATGTTTTGTATGCAAGCATTTGTGAGAACTGAAAGGGTTTCCTTTCCACAGGCCCCCAAGCTTGTTATGCCATGGTCTTCCACGTTCCTTGGCTTTAAGATGCTTGTGATTTCTGGATCGGTGCATCCGGTGAGTAATCTATGAGATGCAATCATTTGCTTCCAGAATGCTCATATCTGCTTGAGACGGTTGGCTAGCACGTTCACTGCAATGTTCCACTCAATCCCACTTTGATTTCCTTTGACGCTACGAGAAGAACTCCAAAATGGCCCTTCCGTTACACTGTGACACTTATGTCCCTTGCACAGCATTGACTAATCTAGCACCAGAGTTGCTCCACTAGTTAATGTGGTATTAAAATTAACCCGCATATCGAATAGACTAGGGCTAGTTGGAACCCTTCCCCTGTTGAGAATGATTCTCGTGAAAATATGTGACAAAGGATGTTATTGCATCATCCCTACTCAAGAACTATTACCACACAGAAGAGTTCTGCTATCAAGTCTACAACATCCTCGTAGCAAGCGTCTTTTCCATTAGGAATGATTTCGAATCAGCGCTGTCCCAGAACCCCAACCTTAACAAGCACGACGAGGAATACTCTGCTTTTTAGCATTTATACAAAACTCTGGATTCTGCCTTTTCAACGTCAACATCAACGTCTTGAAAAGTAAAATGATATTGATATAGTATCCGGAAAATGATCTGTTTCCTCACATCAACGTGATATCTTTCCTAAACCAGGCTATACCTTACCCTATTCTATTCACAGCTTAGGCACTGTGTTCTACAATATGTCATTTACGAATAAATATTGTTCTCGCAGTAGCTACGCTCTTGCAAGAACACCAACTTGTCGGAAAAATCCAGTTTTTCTTCGGCAAGTTGCATTGTCAAAAACCATTAGTAGAATAGTTACCTTTGTCACGAAGTACTTTCGTATTGTACGGCACGAGAAGACCCCTACTACGATATGACGACGTTGATACTTTGCCGTACCGTTCTTTAACTTCCTCCTGCTTGGATCCTTGACGTCCCTATCGATTTTATAGTAAGCAGAGGCTGTCTCCTTGTGACATATCACCATTGTATGCACATCTTAGCATTTACAATTCCTCGTAAATATAAACTTGAAGTTTCCTTTATGATTCAACCGGCAAATTATAAAATAAAACATTTATCACTTGAGTCATGTAAATCTTGGCGTTAACTAAATGATATGTAGAAACCAGATGATTGCTATGAGATGTGTTAGTTCACGATAAACGGAATTTAAAATTAGTATATTGGGTGGTAGCAATACCTCCTCCAGTGCATGGTACTTTTGCAATAAAATAGTTGTGAGTACTACATTACTGCTCTTTAATTTCCTTGGAACTACACTGCTATTCTAGTCATTGGTCACTGAAGTAAAGGTAAAAAGGGACCGGTTTCGGGTAGTCAAATTTACAAAGGAGGTTGGGCGACCCACAGATAAGAAGTACACTTAGCTCAAGCAGCCTAAAGGGGAGTGAAGTTGAAATATACAGTAACTTGGTGGGGCACAACCACTCCATACAACCATTGCTTAAGAGCCATAAATGTATTTTCTGGTTTGATGAATTAAACGCAACCTCTATTCAGAAAGGACAACAACTCCTGTACATTTTCATCATGTGTATTCCATATGAGAACAACATGTCCCTGCCGTGACGAGAACCAAGTTAGCCATAGTAGCTAACTCTTTCAACACAGCATGGCAGCAGTTGAATGAGTTGAATGCATTCTACTGTGGAGAGTGTAGTCGATAGTCAAAACCTTTCCCAAAGAGATAACAAGGCTAGAGTTAGACGAGATAGCAATAAACCCGCGAAGGCCTGCGGTGCCCTAATTTGTAGTAAGGCTATGCTGCAGTCTTCAGATGAAAACAGCATTCCCTGTTTTAATAAAATGAAGTAAATTTATAAAAGATTATGTATCCAATGCAGCTGCCCTTGCAATGGGGACCAGTTTGATGTGTAAAACTAACAGTAGGCAGCATGAAGTAATAGGTTTATCTTCACAACCTCGTATTAATATTTAAGGTCCCCTGATACTTGATTAAAGGCTCTTTGGCTTGTCAGACCAGCAGAATCTATGTAGCATAAATTATGCAACAGTCTACCCATAGTGGCACAGTTATCAATAGCAATTCTTTAATGTTAAATAATTGTACCAACAGTGTTTGGGAATTCTCAATAGTAACAATATTTATGTATTAATGTCTAAACCTACAAGTTCGAAAAATTGAATTGTTTTATGGTAAGTCACGTTATGTAGACTTACTTATCGGACGATTGCACAAGAAAACAGTGTGGTTGACTTCAAAGCTGGTATCCATTTCAATTTGCGGGCAAAAGAAATAGCCTTTTACATATTAGTGTTGTAATATATCTTTAGAGGTTTTTCACCACAATACAGGACGCGTATTTTGCCAATAACACTAGATTTACTTCACAGAGGTAACAAATCAAGGGAGAGGAGAGTAATTTGGAGGGTACAGGGAACAATAGAAATTGCTCGTATTGTTTGGTCCAAAATAAAGAAAACTTGAGAAAACATGCTGGAAAAGAGTAATTCCTGCCCTGCTTCGGTTACTTTAAGATTATAAAATACGTGGCTGAAGTCTTCATATATATATTTGTTTTTCTTATTACGTAGTAGAATTTTCTCTGAAACTAAATGTTCATATGTAAAAATATTCCTTGCTTATGAAGAGACAACATTTCATTTACACTTTGATGCAATTAAAAAATGCAAACTGGTTTGAAAAGCTGTTTAAAGCTCAAAGAACATATAATTTGTATCGTCCGCTTCTATGAACTGAAGTTTACCCTGATAATTTTCTGATCTTTTCCCGGTAGATCAAGGATTATTGTTAGGGCATAGTAGGCGGGTTACAAGGCGGGTATATATACATATATATATTTACTACCCCAGTGGTTAGATCACTCACTCACTCACTAATTCTCGAGCACCGTGCGGTGCGTAGAGCCAACTTGAAACACAAGTGCTCACCAGTGCTGACGATCAGCAGAGAGTTGCTCCGCTTGAGGTAGAGGCACTCCACAGGATAGCAGATCCTTGGCTACGAAATCGAGCCATCGAGTGCGAGGTGCGCCTCGTGGGCGT
>JAAAKL020012917.1:0-12753 GCA_010016065.2 Carybdea cf. marsupialis auct. non (Linnaeus, 1758)
CCTGATATCTCGGTGTTGGGAAAAGGCAAGACTCTCAATTTTGGCCATTGACGTTCTCACTAATAGGGCTATATGAACATTGAGTATTTTTCCATAATTCAAACATTTTTAAAATCGTGACGTCACACTTTACCTCCGCATTATATGTAAAACCATAAATCGTATCGTGTTTGCGTCGATCCTCCCTTTTTGGTTTCAACTTACCATGGTAAAGGATTCCACAATTTTGCAGGCAAGTAATTTCAGGACTAGAAAAATAGGACAACTGTATTGTCATTTCTATCTGCGGAATTCTAGGTTCATCTATCAGACCATGGTTGAAGGAGGTAACGCGAATCCGTCGCAGATGGACTGATTATATCAGTAAATATTTTACTGATTTCTACCCAAATCAACTGTATGTGATCACCAAGCATAGTAAAGGACTATTCCTCGAGGAAAAAATAAGAGGAGAGTTAAGTCAAGTCTGGAAAGCGTAAAATTATTTGGCAGATAAATTAAACTCGTTGGAGGCCACCCCAAGTTCTAATGCTTATGGTAATATATATATCAATTCCGTAATTCTTCAATCTTCCACTTACCAAGTCTGTTGAATTTTTGTTTCTGAATATACATGGCCTATAATGACCCCTAGATCGGTTATTGGCTAGAAAGTTGACCTTTCACTGCCAAACAATGCAGAGCAGAGTGACCGATGTCGTGATTCCGTGAATGCAACGCTCCAGAGACTTTTTGGCAAAAGTTGACAACAGACAAACATAGTTGGTTTGGGAGAACAAACATTACGCGTTCGAATTTTACTGGATATCATAAGGTTAAATACTTCCAAAAAATTATAGCTAAAATAAAGAGTGATCACTAAAGGTTAATAGTTGGAAATTTTAATGCGAATGGATAGCGTGTCAGTACCAGATTCAGCGATGGCTTCGAAGGGCGAGGGATCTCGGAGCGAGTGATGTTTTGCTGGGCCCTAGGACGTCATACATCGGAAGTTGGGCCAGGCAAAATTTTGCAGTAGAGGTTCTGGAGGCATTGGATTCCCATCGTGTTTCTAATTTCTGGTTTTCTACGCACCTCCACCAGATGCTAATAAATAGATGCATGAACCTTTTCCCTCCCACTGAAGCGCGGGGTTCTGTGGAAGTGCGCGACTCTGTGTAAGCGCGGGGCTCTATGGAAGCGCGAGGCTCTATGGAAGCGGGAGCCCTGTGGAAGTACGGGACCCTGTGCAATGGGCTATTTTCAAAAGTTTTGTAAGTTTAACCACGTGTTATAAAATTCTCCAAGACCCAGTAAAACGTTACTGGCCAAGTGTTGGTATGCGATAGCTTCAACTTACCTGGTATCAGATCGTCTCCGACAGAGTTAGTTTATGAGGTACCTGGTAACTATAGGTCTCAGATTGCCTTGGTGTCATACGATACAAAAATAAGTGGCAGTGTCTAGACATTTCCATCGTTATGGATGAGGTAACCAAAATAGCGGAAACGTAATAAGTGGGTGTAACCACAATCTCACTCCAAAAATTGAAATCAGAGCCAAAGGTGTTGCTCACAGCTTTTAGTGAAGCAGTTACCCGGTGCACAAAGTTGATTACCTTACGTACATTTCTGTACCAGTTTTTGACAGTGAAGCACACCTGGCATAAGATAGACCTGAGATATGTATTGCATAGCATAGGTACCGTGTAACTGGCTATTAGGCAGCAAAAGCTGTTCGATTCCGGAGGTTTGAATAAACATTTGTTCTGCTGGCAGCGAGACATGGTATGGTTTTTGGCAACACTTTACCTAAGGAAACATAACGTCAGAACCTGTTTAAACACCTTCTTTCCAGCTTATACACGTTACACCAAGGTAGTGAAAGGAACAACTGTTTTGAAAGCAAATCACGAATCACTAGTTTGTTTAAAATTGAGAGGGATTGTATACGAAAATAGAGGAGCAAGGTTCTTGTTTGCCAGTATTTCAAAACCGAATCTTTCTTTAAATGCTAACAAAGATTACAGCTACCAGCAGCAAATCGTTTTGGACGGTAGGTCTTATTTTTTTAGGAACTGAGCACAACAGTATTACTATGCATGGCTCTGCCTCGGACTCAAAGTGAGGCAAAAAGTTAAAGTTGATCTCCCCTTAGTTATGATTGTACTTAGTCAAAATCAAAAGGAAAGAAGTTTAGATCGTTGTAGCAATTTAAGTACGGACAAGGGGTTATATCAACAGAGGAGTGGAATACTGTGAGTCCGTTAATGTATTTATATAATATGTGCAGATGGTAGAATTTGATGATAATCATCATGGTAAAACTCAATGATTTATCTACAGTATATTGTTGTATGATATGGTCAGCAATGTAATTAAAGCCTGGGCTGTGGACAGCATGATAGGCCGGATGGCAGTCCTTCCATGGTCAAGTCACATGGCACGGTCTCCAAAATTTCGTAGAGCTCCAAAATTTCGTAGAGCTGGATGCGATGTCCACCGGTGGAGTCTCAGGGGCTAATGGGGCGACTAGAGAGAAGTGAACCCTGTTATCACTGGGTTACCATAACTCAGTTGGCAGAGCAGCACTCCGCGAATGCGTGGGTCCCGGGTTCGAATCCCAGTGTTGACACTTTCACTTTTCTCTAGTATCTCTGCAATAACCTTCGCATTAACGTGAGGATTCGAAAATAAAAGAAAACATAAATATTAAAACTATTTGAAATCATGAATAATATGATAATACGTTTGTCAATGGAACACAGCTTTAAGATTGGAACAAATAACAAAGCAACTGGAGCACTTATATGCTTTCGACATAGCTGCAGCGGACGTAGATTGGTCCAAACATTTGTCCAAGTTTTCCAAAACATTTTTGACTATCAATTCGCTCTTTCCATTTCTATCCGATTCTAAAAAGTGGTGTTCTGAGGAGTGTTAGACAGTAAAAAGCTTGAAAGTGGAAAGGGTTTCTTTTGCTATTACGTTCAACACCATAAGTAAGAATATGTTCTGATCGGAAAGTAGCCTTTATTTAGCGGCAGTTTCAACTTATAAATCATGGTCACTGTTGGATTTCATCATTTACCGTATCCACACTGTCGATCTAAACCGACGATCTAAATAACAGACGACCTTGAGTTTAGTTTGTCGCTTTATGCCATTAGTGTGGAAACGGAGACGATCTGAAAATTTAGCAATTTAGATCGTCGAATTTGGTTCGTCCAACGGACGCACTAAGTGAATTTGATCGACCTAAATTTGTGTGTGGATACGGGATGACCTAAATTGACGATACCTTTTTAGTGACGCACATAAGTTGATGGAGCAGAAAAAGGTATTGCTGTCGCCATTTGTTTATCCTTTGTTTTTGTTACTCTGTTCTCCGCTCGTTTATTCTGCGAAAATATCTCCCTGTTGTGCTCTCTGTGCCCTCAATTTAGACCGACTGAAAGATTATGGCTTGGAGATCGTCTACAAACCGCCTCTGCACCGACAAACTAAATTTCATCGACCTAAAGTCACTTGACTAGTCTCTTAGGCCGTGCACCGTATGCACACTGACGATCTACACCGACGACCTAGATATTTAGTTCGTCTGATTTAGGTCGACAGTGTGGAAAGGGCTATTATTTACTCTCTTTCAACTTTTGTCAAACCGTGATATCTTATAATGTTCTGCCTGTTATGTTCTTTATCACAAACAAGCCTATTGATATGCGTAGGTCAAAACATATTATATTTCTCATTATGCTGTATGGTTGTAAATGTAGACACTATAGGTATGAGTGTATAGTATGTATAAATGATTGAAAATCGTACCTAGAAGAAAGTGTCATGTTTTAAAATGAGTCTAATAACAAGACCGATTGTAAGATCGATTTGTTTGAGTAGATCATTTACAGAATTGAAGAAGATATGTTATTAGTAAAACATAGATAGATATAGTAGGTATGTGTAAGATATGAATGGAAGCTTGGGAACTAGTAGTTATAGGTAACGTTTAGTGAGAAGGTATATGTCAGATATGGATTGTAGCTTGAGAAGTAGTAGTTATAGGTAACGTGTAGTGAGAAGGTATATGTCAGATATGGATTGTAGCTTGAGAACTAGTAGTTATAGGTTACGTGTAGTGAGAAGGTATATGTAAGATATGGATTGAAGCTTGAGAAGTAGTAGTTATAGGTAAGGTGTAGTGAGAAGGTATATGTAAGATATGGATTGAAGCTTGAGAAGTAGTAGTTATAGGTAACGTGTAGTTAGAAGGTATAAGAAAGATATGGATTGAAGCTTGGGAACTAGTAGATATAGGTAAGATGTTAATGGTGCATACAGGTAACAGATGGTTAAAAACAGATAAAAGATAGGAGCAAAGGTAGGTTTTAAGGGGGGAAATATATACAAGATATATTTAAGAGTAAATGCATGTAATATGTAGATAGAAAATTTGGAGTAAATATAGGTAAGATATAGATAGAAGATTTGGAGTAAATATAGGTAAGACATAGATAGAAGATTTGGAGTAATTATAGGTAAGATATAGATAGAAGATTTGGAGTAGATATAGGTAAGATATTGCTAGAAGATTGGGAGTAAATATAGGTAAGATATAGATAGATAATATGAGCAGCAGTAGGTTAAGATGAGATATGGACGAAAGATACGGATGAGAGTGGCTCGAGGTAGAAGATATGGGTGTTGATAGATACAAATAGATTGGCGCTAAAGTTAGTAATTCTAAGTAATAAATGTAGAAAGAGCATATGGTTAGAAAATGGGTACAGTGTTGAATTCTG
Source organism: Carybdea cf. marsupialis auct. non (Linnaeus, 1758) (assembly GCA_010016065.2). NCBI lineage: Eukaryota > Metazoa > Cnidaria > Cubozoa > Carybdeida > Carybdeidae > Carybdea > Carybdea cf. marsupialis auct. non (Linnaeus, 1758). The sequence continues at coordinate 4,778 of JAAAKL020012917.1, forward strand.
TAATTATTTGAGCGTTAGTTTTCATTTATTTTAGTGCATTTTATGAACGTTTTATGTTATGATGTCAGAGCTTATGGGCAAGCTTTAATATCCTTTTATGTTGCAAAAGGAACATTTCAGGCAACATACGCTAGCGTTACATCAATATAAATATAATTAAAATCAGAACGATAGGGAATTGTATATTAATCACAAGGGGCATACCAGGACCGAAAAGGTTCGAAAAAAGTTCGAATCGATGCAAGAAGGTACCATTGTTGAATAGAAAATGATGTAATGTCAGAACTTATGCGCAAGCTTTAATATCCTTTTATGTTGCAAACGAACATTTCAGGCGACATACGTTTGCGTTACATCAATATAAATATAATTAAAAATTGGACCGACAAGGAATTGTATACATATCACAAGGGGGGATTTCAGGACCGAAAAGGTTCGATAAGATCTCGAATTGATACAAGAAGGTGCCATTGTTGAATAGAAAATGTACAAAGTTCAGGTCGCTTACTTATAGCGTACAGTTAGGCTCCGAACTGCAGGTCAGTATCAAGTGCTACGCGCTTTCATCGCAGCTTATGCTATGTTAGGCCGCACCGTCTTGGAACATATATCTGATCTGATCAACAAATTTAATCACGTCGACCACTTGCTTTGTGTCTTCTTGAGATCAAGGAAGGACATGTGAACAATTGTTGTGCATAGTTGACAAATCTTGCCACAATTTGACGATCTTTCTACGACCTTGTATCATTTTACAACATCTGTAAAGGTAGACACAGCCAAATTCACTTAAATCATGATGCATACTTCATCTTAAGAAAATTCTCTAATCGCTAGGGAGGAATTAAGGGTGTAAACTGCACTGAGATTCCACTAACCGCTTTTACATAATGTCAAAGGACTGTCCTGATTATGTCTTCACATAGACTAAATTCATTCGTGCATGCAGAGCTTACAAGATTGTGGAAAGCTGGTTCTCACACAAGCCCGCTGTTATTGATTCTGATAGAACAGAAGCCGATTTGGGGAGAGCAAGGTAATATTTTGGGAATCACATTCTCGGGTGAGTTGCAGCAACTAAAAGACGAGAAACAAAGTTTACAAAGCTGTAGTGCTAGCATTGCTAAGAATGAAGTTGATTGCCTCTTACGTTTAACAGACCAGTTTAATCACCGCAAATGGTATTTACCTTGAATCTAACAAGAGCAATTTTTAAGACTCCTTATATTGTAGGTCAGAGGGGTCTGGTATGAGCTACCATTATGACGTTGCTTTACACTCGTTACTATAAGGCTAGCATTTCATGATATGGAAGAAGGTTGGACGAAGAGCTTTAAAAGATCTTGTGTCCACAGCTATCCACGTATGGAATGACGGCTAAGTTTTTGGAACAAAAATAACAGTGAGCCCATGTTCACCTTAGGTACTAGAGGATATTCCTCCAAGACTTCTTTAACTTAAACCAAGGGCGTAACTACAATCATGGACTAATAGAAGCTAAACTTTTACTAAATTTCCGTGAAAATGGAGCAAATCACGCAGGACACTTGCCTCATGAAAGGGGCGTCCAGGTCTGGTATTATTTGTTTGCTAGACCTCTCCGCTTAGGAGCAGGGAGGTCTGACATGGAAGTGCCCAAAATGCTCGTTTTCAAACTGAACAATATTTTGGAACGGGGGTTGGGGAAACTTTCTTATTTCGTAGTCCAAAGTTGTAGCTAACTCTGTCGGTGTTGGTTTGTTGTGTTGTTATGTTGTTGGTTGTTGGTTTTTTTCGGAGGGGCACTACATCTACATGTGAGGTATACTGAGTGTCTATTGTGATGCGTTACGAAGCTTTGGATAGAGGTACACTTAATTCGATCTTTACTTACGTAAATGGTGATATGTATGTCATTCCTCCACTTAAACCTTTCATAGGGAAAATGATCCTGTCCGATGTTTTTGTGCTCCTACATCGAGCTCAAAGAAGCCTTGCAATTATTTCTATTGGTATTAAATTGAAAGGTGCTCTTCAGGTTAGGCCGGCGCGTTCAATTAACTTTAAACCCGTAAAAAACGATCTTCAAGTTATGCCAGACAATTGTGTCGTGGGTGAAAGATTCAAACCTGTGGTATGCTCGGATTCCTTTCTTTTATTCACGAAGGGAATGCTCTATTTACATTACTTAGAAGATTCACGTATAGTATCTTGTATCGTCTTGGTCGTAGATTCATCCACCATCGCCGCCAAAGAGGAAAAGAGGAAGGCCTCGCAAAACGGTAAGAATACTTCTCGCAGTCATCTAACTAAGTAAGTCAATAAATAAATAATTAATCGACTACTTCCTTACCTAACTCACTTACACACTTACCCATAGCCCCCCCCCCCTACCACCCACTTCATTTTATTTGATGAATAGCAAGCTAACTAAGTAACTAACTGAAAGAAGAAGCTTACTAACCAATTTCCAAACTATTAAAAGCTAAGCAGCCCCATGAAATAACTAACTACCTAAACAGGTAGCTTTATGAATAGCAAACTAAAGTAACTAACTAACTAACTAACTAACTAACTAACTAACTAGCGAACTACTCAACTGAAAATCTAAGTAACTCACGGACTAACTAAGTAGACTAATAAATAGGCACGCAACTAAATAACTAACTTAGTATATAGTAACTTAACTAACTAACTAATATACGAACCACTATAAAACTAAGCAAACCCATGGAATAACTAACTAACTAACTATGTAACTAAATAGCTGACTAAATCAACCTGAAAGTTGAATCAGCGAAATTATTTACTCAATTATTTTGACGAATTGCACTCTGAGGAGTGTCAGACGAAAAAAGTTTTTAAGTACAAAATGAATTCGCGTTTTCGTGCAGTTTTATTAAACTATTTTACTAAGTTTAATCCAAACTAACGCTACCCAAGCTTACAATCTAATATAACTCTTTAATTTATTTATTGATTTATTAAATGCATCTTACAAAAGTAAATAACCGAAGTCAGCCAGTAACCCACAAACTAACTAGGTGCTTATGAAGAAGTGTCTTACTTTCGAAATAAATGGGAAACGATGGCCCAGGGAAGTGAGCAAGCATGAAATAAATCACAGGTCTCTGGGTTTGCCTTGCCTTTTCTGATGCTCTGAACCAGCAGCGTCCGCAAGATTTTCAAACGGGTCTTATTCTAGCCAGTCAAGGTTTCCTGTCAGCTTCCTTTGCATCCAGAAAGAATTGGAAGACGTTCTTAAACGCGAAATCCAGTGGCGAAAACGAATAAAAGGGATTGACATCACAATTATTCGTATGCGTTCACCATTAACTCTTTATGCCCTGGGTAGCTTTAAGTACAGGTTGGGGACATGGCTCCATTCGCAACGCTCTGTCCGCCAATTAGGTAAACGAGCCTACTAGCAGACATTTTCCCAAGCCCACGCTTGGAACCCCTTCCGGACGGACGTCTTGTATTATATGTTTTACAAAAGCTAGATTTTTCCTTTGTTCATCTTGATACTACATGTTTTAATAGCGTAATTTGATTTTCGTCTTTATCTTTTAGGATCCTCCTGTTGTGCTCCCACAATTGTACTTCCCGAACAGACGCAGATCAGGGCGCCTCGTTGCCAGGCGGAGTCTTGGCATAGAGAGGGAGGAGGCTAGTCCCTCGGGTAGCGGGGTAAACACAAATGTTGAATCAAAATTTACGCCTCAAAAATATGATTCGGGTTCCTCGAAAAAGACTGCTACTCAATTAAGAGAGGTCAGCGAAACACTTAGTTCTTCGCACAACATTCGCTCTACATCACTATTGTTAGAACTTGAAAGAGCACCCCTGGAACCACCGGAAAATATTTTCGAAGATTCAAGCTCTAGTGAGTAACAGTTGATCGCCATTAATGGTATCAGTCTAACTGGACCGCCATTCGTGCAAGCCACTGTGATGGGTTATTGAGTGATATCCGTTTTGGCGTTCGGCCTCATAACGACCACTCGATCCAAGATGGAGGCATGCGATTAGACATTATGAAGAATGGGTGTTGTTATAGGAGTTTAAAAGATGTCGATATCTATATGCTACTATTGATATCATCCATCGCTGGGACGTTAGGGCCCCTGATCGAATGGTTACTGGCGACGATGACTGTCGGTTTGAGTGGTAATAGGATGCCCAGCCGGATCAGAGGCTCCTGCTTACCCTTCCTTAGGGAGATGAGGTCTGGCTACGAATGGTGAGAGCTTAAGAGACAAGGGTTGCGTCACGATATTTATTTGTTATGATGTAACGAGCCTAAAAGGTTGATCTCTATTAAGCGGTTTTTAGCGCTCGCCCCCAGCGAATCTCCAGCTCCAGCCGCCACTGTTCTTGGGCATTTCAGCTACAAACTTTAAGTTATAAAGGTGGTTTGGAAGAAAAGCATTTCTGCTTTACTACTAGCGTTTTGATATTGCTGCAAACTGATTAGTTAAAAAAATTAGCTGACGTAAGGAAATTCTGTCGATCGCCCAGGAAGTTCAATCACGTTCAGCTCGCTGGCTCCTGCAAAGAATAGATTCAATTACCAAATGTTTGCTAAGCGTTTCCCGTTGATGATGTAATGTCACCTTTTACTAGTATCTCTTCAGATTCAATTATTTAATTAATGGTCACAAGGAGTATATGCACATGGTCAGAAATGATTGCTAGCGTCCACACAGACGAAAATCGCCGGATAGAGATCACCCTTTGGGTGCATCTAGACTCTGTGGGCAGACTGTGTAACTTTGAGATTAGTTATGTTCAGTTTCGTTGGTCATTGAAATCCTTGACAAGAAGATTAAGCAACTATCGGAGGATCGACATCGGGTTTTAGGAATTATCTTGTTATTTGTAGGGGCAGTTAATTAGTTCAACGAAGTTGATGCACGAGCTTCTAAAGCTTGTATTGACACTCAGCGATAATGTCATACAGAGCAAGGATGGGAAAGATTCTACCTTAACGAGTACCACCATTAGTCTATTACCCGCATCATAATTTTGTACCTTTATGCTAACCCTACAGGCAGTGGCGGTTTTGAAGGATGCGGGGCCCTGGGCCGAAAAAGTTTGCGGGGCCCTATGACGTCATGCATTGCAAGGAAGCTCAGACATGATCGTACTGCGGAAGTTCCGGAGGCATTTTATTCCTTCCAGTGGATACAGGTTCTAGTTTTCGCATTGATATGGGCAGGTAGACACATCATTTTTTCTTAGCATTGAGGCGCGGGGCCTCCTTCAGGTACGGGGCCTCGGGCCATGTCCCCGTCGGCCTCCCCCTAAAACCGCCACTGGAGGAGGGTAGTTCACATCATCATCGTTATTAAGCTCTTGGTGGAAGGTGTGTAGAAAGAATATTTCTATACAGAATGTATATTGTAACATTCGCAAGTAATTTGACCAGTAGTTAAGCGAAAAACATTTACAGCCAAACTCATTTTGTGTTCGACTATGTTTTATAGGTGATGTGATTGTGTACAGATCAGAAAACATATCGCTTTAGCGTACACTCTGTTTTAGCGTACTCAAAACGCCTAAGAAGCCCCTCCCTGATTATTTTTGCACTTCAAGTATGCAAACTTTTTAAGAAAATTTGATTTAATTGGTTGGGAAAGTAGGTGGTAAAAGACCAACAGAGAATGACGTATTTTGTGCAACATCAAAGAATGCACCAACACGGAAATGGAAATGACGGCATTCAAGAATGTCAAGATAGAGACAACGTGGAAGAGCATGGTCGTCGACGCCCTCGGGTATATCACATAGAGGAAAGAGTCAATAAGATTAAGGAAGCATATCTGTAAGAAAATTGGTGGCAACTCTTATAAGATACGAGTCTACCGTTACATAGGATGAGAAGCTCCTTTGCAAATATGTGATCTTTCTGAAAAGCAATAATCCGTACCTGGACCTTGCACTTTATCCTAAAACAACAGGCGGATTTGGTTTTTCAAACATTTACCTCTCTTAGTAAGAATTAAATATGAGAAAAGATGACATTGACCCAAATATCATTGTAATGATGTCAACAACAATTATGTTAATTAGTGCCCAGACTACTGAAATGATTTTGTTTGATTAGAGTTAGTTACCATGTGAGATGAAAGAGCAAGGACGAAGAATAATGAACTCCCCAGAAAGTTAGTTTGTTTTCCAATGTGGACACTCTTTATATAGCGGGCGATTTATATTCATATCTACACATACATATGTATTGACAATCATTGAGCTTTTTCAGAATTTATTGAAGAGACACTTTGCAAAATTAATCAACAGCACTGTACTATAATCAACTTTAAGTCTGCAGTTAGAAATGACGACAATCAGTTTATAATTGAAGATTATCAGCTGCCTGTTCAGTTTAAGATAGCAATCTCTTAAGATATGTACACTTGTGGCTTGGATTGAGCCAGATTGTTCTTTCAACGATCACTTAGTGGTAAAGCATGTAGAGAATGATAGAATTTCCTAATCAGTTACAGATGGAATTCTAAAGGGCACCCAAAATATGAGATTTTGAATTTATTGACAATGCAAGGTCGTAGGCAATCACGTCAAGAGAAAGAGACGAAACGAGAGAGTGCGCATGAGCGAGAGCACGAGGAAAAATGAACAGGGTAAAGCCCATATGGTACTCAGGTACAAAATATCTTAAATTTTGCCCGGGCTAGAGGGGAACATAAAAATTTTCTTGTGTCCTTCCAAAGAACTCGTGTATCGCTAAAGAGTAGCTCTACCCTGCGCTGGTTGTGACAGTGACGTTATAATACGCTCGATATATATATATACCAATTCCTAAGAATACTCGTACAACCTCGCTGGGTTTTTTATCGTTTGATTAGATTGAAATCCCAAACTAATTCAATGATTTTAAACGAAGTATTTTTCTTTGGTAATATCATTAGACTATCTGATGAATTTAAATGCCACTGATTCTTGTGAACGCATAGTTAGGATGATTACATAGACCAATGACCCACAAAGTTTTCAAAACACAGTTTGGGATAAGTTTTTTCATAAAGGAAATGTCTAATAAGCGAGAAATTATTTTCGTGAAATCTGTCAACATTTCTTTTCACACGAAAAAAAAATAACAGCGAAAATCGCATTGAAGACCGTATTCCGTACGGATGGTATAAATGGATGTCATACCAGATAGTTTCTCTATTGCAGTCATAGCAAAAAGCAAAAGTAGACGTCCTTCACATATGCCCCCCCCCCCCCTGCAACAAGGGGACAATTCTTGCTGCGTTCCAGCGTCACAAAATTTTGTTATAATTTTCTTGAAGGAGTCATTCAATAGGACGACCAACCTAGTATCATTTGATTTCATTGTGCAAGAAGACAAAGTCAGCTTACTGATAGGATCATAGTCCGTAGCACGAATCTGCTTTATCATATGTAGAACAATAGAACAGATATGTGTTCTATTAGCTGTGAAGGAATCATGTAGGCATCAGTGCTTTACCCATGAACGTCGAGTAAATCCAGCGAAGACCACTTTATTAGACCTAAAATCGAAAGCTACTTGGTAGATGGGGAGACTTAATTGTTGATATACCTTTGAAGACTCATTAAGTCGAGTAACCCATTAATGCATGCGTATGTATTGCGGGTGCTGGTGTTAACATGGTTATGTACTATCAGAGGATTCTATTGTACAAGAGTTTAAACTTTGAAAAAACGATTTAAGAGTCCGCACTAACAACCATACCAAAAGCCACACCATCAGCCATACCATCAATTATACCATCAGCCATCAACCATACCATACCATACCATCAACTATACTATAAGCCTTGCCATCAACTACACTATCAGCCATACCATCAACTATACCATCGACCATACCGCCAGCCATACCATCAGCCATACCATCAACCATTCTATCGACCATACCATCAACTATACCAACAGCTTTACCATCAACCATTCCATCAGCAATACTATCAACTATACCATCAACCATA
>JAAAKL020012918.1:0-12752 GCA_010016065.2 Carybdea cf. marsupialis auct. non (Linnaeus, 1758)
ATGTACTACTGTCGGCGAAGAAAAAAAAGCAACTAGTCTTGAAACGAATAAGGTACAATCATGAAGCTTCATGACGTGATGTAGGCATCGTTCGAAAATTTGAATATTTTTTGAAGCCTGGTTACGTTGGCCGTAATATAAACTAATTCTCGTCTCGGTAGGCCTCTATGTAATGTTACAGTGTCATGGCAATATACTGAAGGCTTGCAAGGATAACGAACGGTTAGATCAGAAATGTGTGGACGACGTAAAACATACGTGTGACGTATGCTTTACTCTTTAGAAGGAATAAAACCTCTTTTTAATCTCTCCTGTTAGAAGTGCTCACCTTTCAAGCATATAGCTAACAGCAGCCATTGTTTGCTTCTCAGGGTTTGCAGCCAAAGGATCAGGGGGGCACGTAATGTTTGCCTGGCGCTGGAAGATAAAGGACATTTACAACTTATCACAAATTTATTTGTCTAAAGAACAATACTTATCTTACTTAGGTATGGCTCAGGGACGAGGAGGCCGTTGCTCTCAAAAAGCATCCTTCAAAAATACAAAAGAGGTTTGTTATCGACAAATCTATGTCCGTAAGAGCGGTCAATCGCTTATTCGAAATTTACAGCTATTTCAAAGTTCACTCATAATTGTATAAAACAATGAGAAACGGTGATAGCTTGTGTTTTTCAGTTCAGTGGAGTCCATCAAGTTTAGTGATAAACTTACCCAGTTATTAAAACATGAAGAAATGTAAGAAGCATACTCTCCTATTTCCTACATACCTCTTGTCGGTCTCTTGTGCGCTGGCAATATTAAATGGCTAGACTGGTGCATTAGAGATATTTTAATGATCCTTAATGCATCAACAGGGACAACACATATGTTCTACTTAATAAAACAGTGATTTGTCAGCACGAGTAACTTTCTTGTAACAAAAAGGAAACGAATTCAAAAACAACTATTGTATCTAGCTTGTCATTTCTTTTGCATAATATACACCCCCCCCCCCCCCCCCCCCAACACACACACACAGATACAAACAAACTCCCAGAGTATTGAACTCAATAAACATGAATGCCTATGGTGCCGGCGAGGATCTAACCCCGGGATCTCTCCCACCAAAAACACCGACTAAACCACTGCACTTAATATAGCAATAGGAACGTTGACAATCCGGGAAGTAGATCCCGAGTTCTCACTACCACCAGCAACCTAAGTTTTTTCGTTTTGCTATTTCCTTCATCAGTGCCATTTCCATATATAAGTACTCAGGCAGACACAATGGCAATCATATAATATCATAATAACTCAATCAACATGAATGCATGTGGTCTTGGCGTGGATCAACTTCCTGGACTCTCGACTGAACTATTGCACTATTTAGTGCAGTGGCTGATTTGGTCTTTTCGGTGCGAGAGGTCTCAGGGTTCGACCTCCGCCAGCGCCACATGCATTCATGTATACTGAATTATTATATACAGAGATATATGTATATTAACACATATTTATATGAACAAATAAAGAATGAATTTAATGAAAAGGAATAATGTAAATTTCTCAGTAATCAAAAAAGAACGAGAATGGCGAGAGGCCACCATAAAGGCTCCGTTGGTATTTTCCACGTGAATCGGATATTAAAGGCCCTCTAGACATTCTGTAGTTCAAATTATGTTTCCGATATTGAATTTTTTCTTACCGGTATAGTCCATTTTGGTTCATCTGGGATTTCAGTATTCGGTTCAATCTTGTTAAAGTGTTTCAGGGCTAACGAATCAATCGATTTGAGATGGTGTTCCAGATCCAGATCTCCATATGTATAAAATCTAAAATTAAAAGACGTGATAGTATCACACTTAACAATATTCTTCCCACTTAATGTCCCTTCAATCGAAAACACTCATTTTGAGACAACGTGATTTCAGACCCACCCAACCCCAACTTAGCACTGCCTACATGTTAACTCAAACCTGAACTCACTCCCAAAAATGTCATGGATTGCTACCAAAATCAAAACACTCCTGCTACAGATTGCTTTCGAAATATCTCTTCTTCGGTATTACAGCAAATTGAAGCGGAAAATCCTCCAAAGGTTGCAACATGGTATTTTCCTAATTTCAAAAAACTCAAAACGTTTTCTGACGCACAAAAAAATAGGAGCAAGAGATGGACAATTGTATGCCTTTCGAAACGAACAATAGAATATCTTACGCCACGAAATTTTTTCATCTGACATTGATCCAACAATAATTAAATATAACCGTTTCATGATAAAACATATTCTCCTTTTTCTTATGCAGATAGCAATGGTACCATCCCTTGCTACCATGAAAAGCAGCAATCAATTGACATGGTTTGATCCGAGCCACCCAATAGCAATGAGGAACACTATTCTCATAGTACGCCTAGGCCACTTAATTTGCATCCTCTTAATTTTGTTTTTTAACTTGCTGGATCAAATGAAAGGGCTTTGATATGGGCACACTTCGCCATATTCTCAAATATCGGGCAACATTTTCATTTAATGTACAATTAGGAATAATATAATGTTACGTTAAGAGGGCGTTAAATACTAACTAAAATATCCTGGGATGGGATCTATACCAACGTGGAAATTTCCTTGCGGTTGGAAGTGTCATACAATACATCACAACCGGCGGGCATTTCCAATAAATAGTTTGGTCAAACATTGCTTCAAATTGCCAAATAATAGGGCGGCCCATAGGCGGAATTGCACAACAGTTTTCAAATGTATTGCAAAGTTGGATCGGAAAACGAAACTAGGGGAGCCGCAAATGAACACTTAGCTAATAAAGTTAAAATCATAATGATTACAGATAAACATATCAATGTTACATCAGATCTTGTCTCTTATTCAAGAGATATATATACCCTAACTATAAAGTGGACATGTTGGACTTAGGCCCTTCTTTGCGACAGTGCACTTGCTCCACTCAAAACGTTACGACCAAAAACACCATTAATTGATGAGTTCACTCGATCATCAGCGCCAAAGCTAAGGAAAAAACGTATTAGAACACATTGTTTGTGGTAGAAACCGGAAGACACTAACCAATAATGATAAAATGCAACTTGGAGCCAAGCTCTTAAAAGGACCAAGCACTGATCTCTAAAAACACTGGATCAAGCATCTTCAATCTCAAAGTGAGGCCAGTCACTGGACGCCATTTCAGTCCCCATGAAACAAACCATATAAACAATTTTAGGTAGCATGGTGGACCTTCACGCGCTATTTTAACTAATGGGGGGCAGTACTCGTGACTACACGTTTTCGCTGTTGGAAACGATGGGAAGCTCGATCCAGTCTTTTTTAGAGATGAGTAGGGCCAAGCGAAATGCTTCTACTATATACTACGCTGACATTATAGAATTGCATCTTTAAGAACACTGTTGTGAGGGACCGTTGTTTCATCTCACCTAAAGGAAGAAAAGCGATCAGTATTTTCAAACTTACTTAGAATTGCTTGGATGATAGTGCGTGGCATGAAATTCTTTCAGTTGCTCCCACTAAAGGAAAGAAAGATCACGCAAAGGGTCATGAATGCAATGTCAAGCAAAGCAATGAAACGATTTTGAAGCGAAATGGCAAGTATAAAGCCTATGAAATTGAAATACTTACGGTAAGATTTGGTATTGCCAGCGGATCACCCCCACTTATATATCCATAGGTATGGCTAGGAAGGACGAAGTTTTGTAAGCCAGTTGCAAAAAGAGCATCAGACGTCGACTGAGGGCAAAGAGAAAAAATAGCTGATACTGCACAGCACAGTGACAAAAACACTTGAGATCAATAAAAATGTAAATTCAACGTAATAAGGGATCCTTTCAACTCATAAAAGCTGCTACCTCTCAATACCTCAACTAACATCTACTATTATCTACTAACATGGTAATATAGTTACTGCGACATTCTTAAAACTCTTACTCGCAACGAAGCTGGCTACTATGAATATCGATACTAAACTATTGTACATGGCAGCAACCCTTTGGGAAGCTAGTGTTGACAGATGGTGTCGACGCTAGTATTAGCGATGTGTTCAGTGCCGGCACTCTACCACTGGAACGAAAAGTTTTCAAGTTTTTGCGTTAAAGAAACAACAATGGAGGCAATGGTAAAGTTAGTTGTAGTGTAGACAACATCAATACCTGTGTTGGCTTTCATATCTATTTATCTGTTCATGATTTTATAAGCATTGGTGTTCGCAAAGATATTAAGCCTCACAGTATTACCACTAGGGGCAATCCTTACTTCCACTATTTTGGAGAAGGTGATGCCATTCCCTGTAGCGACCAGCGCCAACAGTGGCATCGATGTTTCTTTCCTTTGGAAATGTCCCTATAAACGGTCACCCTGTTTCGAGAAGTACAACACATAATATTACGAGACAAAATAGCTTGCTAGGCAGAGATGAAAGTCTTGACAGCCATCAAGTCCACTTGTACAGCAAACACTAATCAAAATGAAAGGGCAAAACAACGGACTCCCAAATGTTTATTTGAAAGCCCTCATTGTTTGCTCCTAATTCTCTACACTCACGATATCTTACTAGAATATTAAGTATAAAGAGCAGTCATTAACATTGTTACAAATATCACGAATACATCTACAACTTTTATACAGCGTTACCGTATGTATAAATGACACATCTTATCAAGAGCACTGCACTTCTAACAACGTCTTTCAATTTAAAATGACTCACCAACGCTCCTTTCATCTCATTGAAAACTACACCTTTGAAAATGATGGGCGAAGTTTGATCATCTGTTATTTCGTGTTCTAGTCTCCAGCCTTCCTGCCTGTTAAAAGGAAAGATTTAAAGGATGAAAATTTTAAAGTAAAAAACAATAAGTTACTTTGTCACAAGCAACAGGGACCTAGATTAACGAATACATAGCTGAATCTTGTACTTTTTGGAATCCAGTTGTTGATGCCCATATCAATACGAATAATATTATCTTGCCGTTTCTATCAATTGCTCGCTGGCGAACTAGTGTCGCCTCAGTAGGTCTTGCTTTAAAAAAACGCTCAATCTTAGGCTTCTCATAAGTTACTTATCCCGGTTTTATACATTATTCCAGTCTTTCACCTAGCCGTCCTCGAATCCGTCCACATCAAAGCAACGAAACCGTTTACTGTTTTGTACCACTAACAAACTATTTGAATATTCTAGTCTATCCACTACCCTCTCCCTAGCCTTCTGCCCACTTCATATGTGGCAAAAGATAGCGTTATTGGTACAGACGAGTGGCAACACCACGTGGTTTATTGCTGTGCCTCATTCATGAACTCCATTTCAACCGCTCCAATTAACCCATCGTTCCACAGTTCTTTATGAAGCACCACCATCTTGCGGAAAATATCAAAGATTTCATCCGAAACTGGGAAATGTGACTCACTGGCGCAGTATGCACCTAATGCAAGGAATAAGACGTCTGATATTTGACTAGGCGACTCATAATAATATTTCATGGCATAATCATCATCCAATCATCTGCGACAAGATGTGCTCTGGACGGTATGTAAGTCTGTAGTCGAAAAAAAGGAATTTCGATCTATCTGAAACAGTTGGAGTATATTTGTATCAGGCTACAACGTACAATCGGAAGAGAGTTAGTCGCAAGCCACAGAATCTCTGTGTATTCATGAACGTACAGTACACACATATATCTGAGCACTGAAAGCGTAAGAAAGTGACGATGTAGTAGTGTGACATATATTTATAACAGCACAAATCACCGCCTCGAATCTTATCAGATCATTTACAATATGAAAGAGAAACATACCAGAAATCCAACTCCCGAAGGTTGGGGAAGAATACCGCATCCAAATACACTGATAACAAATTTGAGAAATCCTTGCCATTTTGGGTCGAAAACGGGTACATGGTAAAATCACTCGCTGTAAAGAGAAATGCAAAAGTATGCTACTCCTCAGTTAAGATAACGTACGTGCAGGTAGTATTCGCATGATTTATGTGTACATGGATGTGCAGACATCTGCCTATCCGTCCTTTTTATATATACAAAATTCACAAAATTCGATAGGACGGCCACCATAACATAAGACGTAGAGTTCATGCCTTACTTGAAAACGTTCTTCCATAACAAAAGCTGTGTTAATAGTCACTCAATTAAAAAATATGTGTCTGCCTAAGTCTTCAGAATGAAGGAGTAGCCACCATAATCATGGGTATATGCATCAGTGTGACCTTGTGGCACAAGAGGCAGCCACACAGAAGCATAATCTAGCACGAGTAGAGCTTTATGTAGAAAAAAGGTGCAACAAAATTAGCAATATTGTCACTGGTTTGAGCCACAAATAGTGACTTCAATATTCAAGCTGCAGTGAATACCTTCTTCGCTAACAATGGTCAATAAACAATTATTGCATAATTTCTAAATTTCAACATTACCTGTCCATGCATTCATGAATGTTGACAGTGATCTGTTCAACATCTTGAAGAACGGGTCTCTACAAGGATACTTCGCAGATCCACAAAGCGTTGTATGCTCAAGGATGTGAGGCACGCCCGTGCTATCCATTGGTGTTGTCCGAAACGAAACACTGTTAACAAGAATTCCAAAAATCAATTAATGTAACCCTTAAGGTTACTGCTGGTTGATGACCTCTGTAAGAGTTATACTTCAGATGAACAGCGAATATAATGCAAACTATACCTCGTAGTGGCAGTACTCTAAGTCTCACTTTCTATCCACACTCTTTTGAAACTGATCACAAGTATTTACATAAAGGTTCTTGGCTTCACAGTTAAGCTATCCTCCTTTCATAAGACTGTCCTGGGTGACTACGAACTGCAGGTTCAAACTACTCTGCATCCAGGAAGCCTTGCATAAATGCAAGGTCGATCTGTGACACTTCAACATCAGTATATTTTGGGCCTTAGAATTCCCTCATCCATCTTCCTTTGTCTATGTTTCGTGTAAGTAGCAATATGCTGCTCAATGAAGACTCTAAAAAATGACTTGTTTATAGTGGTAATTATACCATAACAACTTGGCACTGTATTTCACATGATCTACTATGATTTTTAACTTCAGAATCCAAACAAAAAAATCTGCAACCTTAACCAAAATTGATACAGCCCTTTGAAATTTATTGACTGCGTCATTGTCATCGGGCAGTTTGAATGGACTTCCTAAATAACTCCTGACTACTTTGTAACATAAAATTTCTTTCCAAAATGAGTTGGAAGCATACTAAACTCTTCTTGGTGGTAGGACCATTGTCATTTTTTGCTTGCATAAAAACAAATATTGTTTAATGTTTTCATTTACAAATGCCAACAGACCTAACGCAATGACAATTCCCCAAACAGAAGCTTCCCAAAACACTTCCACAGTATTGATCCACATATGGTCATCCAAAAGCACTGACTGGTGGCCTTTCGAGAAGCAATGTAACAAGACTAACCATGGCTTGCATTGTTCCATTTCCTGAAGTGTGATAGTCAGAAAAGATATGCTTCTACTTCCTCGTGAGGCTCATAGTGTTGTGCACCACTAGGGTGAAACAACTTATAGACTATAACCACTGGAGAGGGAAGGGTAAATTCTCAGTTAAATCCATCTCCCAGTTGTTTTAATATCTTCCTTTCTACTTTTAAATCTCTCTATTGAAAGCAGTGCTTCTCCATGCAGAAAAATGTACTTAGTTAACTGGAGCAAAAAGTCCACTCGTTTAAAGAGTATTAGATATCATCTTGTAGCTGATAGGTCTTAATGATTAATACCGGCAAGACACTTTCATTTTGACTTCAGGAGTTTTGCTTCTTAATGAATAATTCAGTGTGATAATACTAACTGAAAATGATGATGGGAATGGTGTCAGTGTCGTCTGGTAAGAGTGATAGAATGTAGAAGTTTGTAAAATAGACTCAGTCAAATAACAACATCACTTGGAAGTAACATTAAAAAGCACACCTGCTTCTAACTCACCTAAACACATTGTTCTGATCATCTCTAGCAAGATGGAGATGCTCAGCTCCAGTATGGTCATGTCTTAATTTAACAGCAACACTGTGAAAATCAGGTATTTCTGCAACCTGTTGAAGACCAACAAATTTGTCAGATTTTGAAGGTGAAATGTACAGCAAAACAATTGACAAACAGTTGTTAACAGGTCCTGTACCTCGATTTTCAATTTCTTCCCAGTAATTTCTTCCTAGTAATTTCTCCCTGTGCTAACACTGGAGTTGGCAAGTCATGAATATTGTAAGCATGTGCAGAGCCTCTAGAATACATAAACAACCATTTTTGTCTCTAACATATCTATACAAAACCTGACAAATGGCAAAGTTCGAAACATTGTTATTCAACCCTTAACGTATTTACCCCCGGATATGGCGATGCTCCAACACAAAATAAATCAACCATTAAGGCCTTTGATTTTCCTCAAAATTATTGCAATATTATCATAATCCCCACTTCCAACTTCACGAGCTGTTAAGTACATTTATATAAATCCCAAATTAAAACTGTCAAAAACTTTTAACGTAGCAATCTTTTTACCTGTTCCACAGTGTAGCCATGAATTTTATTCCCTTCTTTGTAGGACCCTGTAATCATGAAAATATGATGTTGACAAATGGGGTCATGCTGTTGAAATGTACATATATGCACATGGTTTGCAATAAGTTATATTGGTACTACAATAAACAAATTTGACAACAAGTGCAGCCTATCAATAGTGCTAAGCAAAAATGCTGCAAGGAAAGGCAATTATGAACTATAGTTGTGTTCTTTTATCAGTTTAATGCCACACACTCCCCTTTCCAGGAGATATGTCAGTGCCCATGTAAATGGCACTTGTTACTGGAGCATAAAGTACTTTAAGCCTGGATGACCTTGCTGACATCACCAATGGCCCTTCCAGGATTTAAACCCTGACCTTCTTGACCCTCTTTGTATGAAGGCAATAAATGTATTCCACTAGACAACAGTGGGTCTATTCCATAAAAGAATGTATACTGCTCTAGTTATGAGACATAGGCATGCTGGCATTTTTAATGGCATAGCAAATTTATCTAATCATATTTAATTAATGATAAATTATGACACATAAAGTCTATCTTACATGAAGTGGTTGATAATACTTTAAAAACTAGAAGTTAAAATTAAAATGCTTAAGCTTCATCTCTTTTGGGCCACAATAATAAGACAATATAGCTGATTTATCCTATGACATGAATCTGTGTATTTTCCGTACTCATCAATTACAGATAACATCACAAAAAATCATTGAAAAAGTGACTTGCATCCATTGTACAATTCAACCTACAATATTGCCCTCAATGTGGTATTATGGAGGCAAAATAAAAAAGCGGAACATAATCTGTCAATTTCTGTACAAAAGGCATATCAATCATTCTTACTTGCTTGATCAAGTGCTGAAGTAGCTCTCCGTGCACTGGCCTGACAAAATCTAAATAAGAGGCAATAAGGAAATAACCAATGAAATTGTCTATGAAGACTCACTGTTACCAGCATAGATCATAAATAATCAAAAACAGTGTCTTAAATTGAAAAAGAGATAGAATTTAGAGACTCTGTAGAAATAAAAGAGAGAATTGTCACTATGGTTTCAGTCATGATACAACTTTCAGTCACAGTGCTATTTGATATTTACTTCTTCTTACAAATTACATATTAGTCAATATGGTGACTAGAGCTCTTTTAGTGAATAATCCTTAGATTCACTAATAGTGGAAGCTTATATATCTGATCACAATCATCAGATGACATAGCCCGCAACAGTAGGATACATTCCTTTTGTAAATAATAGATGTTGGCCTATACCTCCATAGAAACATTAATGACTTAATCTAGTAAAAGATATAACATCAGTATATATATTGCTAAATGTTCTGATGCTTTTCGATTCAATTGGTGCTATTGATGGTAGATATTTATCATGCCTTAAGTCATAGTCATTTTCAGAGCTACATTTTGAGGGATACTTTCCCCATCTTCAGGCACTCTGTTCTTGTCTCCCCTTCATTGTTTTCATTAACCAAGGTATATTAGTACTGTTTTGTATCAATTTAAAGATACTCTTATTGTATTAAATTGATATAGATTAGCACAATAAGTGGTGATGAGGATCATTGGTTGAACTAAACATTCATTGACTACACAAGACCAGAGGACATTCACTTGTCCATCTCCTCTTCACATTAAAGATGATGGATTAGTGGCACCCTACCTACTATACTCAAATCATGCAGTGGATGTAAAGGTTTGACACACAATTTCCTTTCCTTGTTGTCATACCTCCACATCATTGGTGCACTTCTCTACACTGAGAACAAACTATTGAAGTTAAAATATCTACTGAGCCTTGATGAGCCCAACAATTGTTCTTTCATCCAGATTCCCATACTAAAAATGCATTAAAAGCCTATGAAGAATTCATACAGCCTTTTGAACTATGATACAATGCCAAATTTCCAGATCCTCCTAGATTGTCATTGGATGCTACTATTTGGAAAGTATCAAATTGCAACTGCTGAGGATACCAGCACAAGACTATTCATGGAACAGTACAACTGGATACATGAAGATTGAAAATCCAAAGACTGTGGCCAAAGTCTTTGAGGGTGTTTTCATCCAGCCATTTGTTCTCAGACTGGCAAGCAGAACAATCTGATGAACACCTACACAAGTTTACCAAATGAACTGGGTTTATGCAAGGAATGTAGCAATACTACAAAACAACTGAGAACCCTTACCTGAAGACGTTTCCCTTTAGGGGAGTCAGCAAATTCCCACAAGAGACATTACCAGCATTTGGTAATCAGGTACACTTGTAAGGAGCTTAAACACTGAAACATGAAATGCTTGAAAAATGACAGTGTTGCAGAGAGTACCCCATTGGAGATCTGATAATCTTGGCACATATATGTATATGAGGTGCTTATTAAGGATGAAGATCTGAAACATTCATGGGATATAGCAACATTTACATCATGAAGGCATGAAGATGGAGGGTGCTGTCAAATGTAATGCAAAGGTCACTGATGAAGCTCACAATATCCCTCCCAATGCGAACTTGATGTTACTTTAAGATCTTTGTTTACTTGTATATAGAAGACCCATATCGTTCTTGATGAACTGAAAAACAGTGCCATTGGTGAAAAAGAGAACTTTCTGATTTCAGATCAAGTAATGTAAGGACACCAACTTCATTTAAAGCTTAGGCAAGTACTGTGATATGATTGCCTATCAAAATATGAAGCTGGGTAAAAGCTTCAAACTTTCAATGTTTTATCCTGCTACCTACAATAACATTTGTCATCTTAAATCTTTGTAGGGCTCCCCATTAATGTTCTGCCATGCATCCAGCTTCAATGTTTCCAAGCCACTTCATGCTTTGGCCACCTAAACACAACTATATATTAAGTGTGTGGAAAACTATGTACAGCAATTTTATGCTGGAATAGTTCATAAGGCTCCACCAGGATCAACCTGGGCTAATGGAATCCAACAGAATACTCTATGTTCCTGAAGCATGCATGTCTTCTTGATAGTTGATATAGTCTGAGTTCTCATGTTCAATTAAAATGGAAAATAACATAAACCCAAATTTATGTTTAAGTACCTTCTTCCAATAACATTGGTTGCTTTTTTAGCAATACCACTAATCCTCCACATTTTGCTGCTTGAATTAATACCCTGAGAAAGAAAAGACAATAAGTGATCAAAAATAAAGAGGCCTTCTGATTGCATAGCATTGCATAGCATAGCATAACCCTTTTTTGCCTAATACATATTCAGTAAAGCAAGAGTATAACTTCACAAATTTATACATTACACATCTGACAATTTTCAACATTTTGAAAAACTAAAAGTTCTGTTTCAAACATATGTACAATTTTGTGATGTAACAATGCCCAAAATTGTGATGTAACAATGACCAACATTCTATACTGGGGAGTGGGACGTAATGATGGCCTCAGTAGGTCTCCAGTAGGCCCGACCACCTTTGTCATAAGGGGTGATCCTTTCAGTGATGACCCCTCCCTTTTTGGGTGCTGAGACCAGCTTGGCACTATCACCCTCCCCACACTGGTGGGTTCCTCAAGACGACCCTTTGTATTCCTACTTTGGCCTGACACAAACTAATGTGTTGGGGTTCTCAATACGAGGCTGGCTTGGGGTGTTTGCTCTCTGAACCAAGCAAAAACTCTCTTAATCTGTTTATAATTTATAAAGGGCATGTTAGCTATTTGAAAAGGACATTATGGTTTTTAGCAAAGAAGTTTATGAAGATACATCATGTTTGCCTTTTGCTTTTTGTTTGGTTTTGCAAGCTAGTATTTTAATTGTATAGGATAAAGGAATTTTGCTAGTAAACAAATACTTTCACCTATAGGTAAAGAATAGTAACATGTGGGAATTTTACTTTGTAAATATATTAATTTGTATGAAATGTCCAGGAAGCTGTATGATAGTTGCCAGAAGAAGGAATATAGCTTCCGAAAACTCGCCATGAGCAAGACCCAGTGTTTTTATTGTGTATAAATGTATTTTAACATAATGGCTTAAGAAAGTCTGTTTTAGTTGTATATATGTATATATACATATATACATATATGTATGTATATATGTACTTAACTATAATCAGGACAATTATCTCAACATACGAGTGTGCTTGATGCATAAATGCAGAGCAGTATAGAAAGAGGTACTAAAGGAAGAGATATGGAAATTCGCTACTCTGAGTTTCACGT